>CAUYRT010006542.1:0-12143 GCA_963574885.1 Lepilemur ruficaudatus
TTTCCCTTTCTCTCACTCTCGATATCTCTCATATCCCATAGTTGTCCCAATGTCTCTCTGCATGGTCTTTCATCCAGTCCCTACCAAAATTCCAGCCCTAGCTCTCATCATCCCTGCTGTCCTTTCCTCATTTACTGTACCTCAGCTCCTTGGTCTGGGTCCTCTTGTCCCTCACCCCTCGCACTTTCCTTCCCCAGTGTGGGTCTTCCAGGCTTACCTGTTTCTCGAGTTTTCCTTCCACTGATTTAACCAAACTGCATAATAAAATTCAGAAATTCCCGTAAAAGGTGGAGGTGAGAGGAGCGCAGTGGCAAAAGATTAGACTATTTTAACCTTGTTTTTTTTTTAAGGGCTGGATCTTGCTGTGTTGCCCAGGTTGGCTTCAAACTCCTGGGCTCAAATGATCCTCCTGCCTCAGCCTCCTGAGTAGCTGGGACTGCAGGTGTGTGCCACCATGCCCCTGCATTAGACTATTTTAATCTGAGGAGGTGATAAACACACTTCTATTGTCTTTGCTTCCGTCTCTGCCATCCATTTATATCCCATGGTATACCATTTCAAAATGTGATAAGAATCTGGGGTAGGGGCGGGCTGGACAAGGGCAGTGGCAGACTTTTGAATTAAGATCTAAAGGATGAAAAGGAATTCACTAAGTGAACAAGACTGGCCAGGTGGAAAAGCGTGCTGGGAAAAAGACACATCATTAAACAGGAAGGTGGAGGTGTGTTCAGAGTGAGGCAGTGTGACACAAGATGAGGCTGCAGGGCAGGCCCAGGTAATCCTCAGGCAAGAAACTGCAAAAGAGCAGATGCCAATGACCAAAACAAGAGAGCGTGGCCCAGAAGGTTTCCAGAGTCTTGGAGTCTAAGGAGGACAAAGGAAAGCCATTTTAGTACTGTTCCTGAGCCTCAGCCTCGTGAGAAAGGGAATAGTCAGCGCAGAAATCCCTTTTGAACACTCCGCCTGGGTGGTTACGCTATAGCAATCTGAGTTACGAAAGTGCTCTGCGAAGAAAGAAATGAAAAGTGCCTTCAGCACAGTGTCTCTTGGCTGAACTTGTTAGACATCTTTCTGTGATATGCTTAAATCAGAAAAGCAATCACTGCCAAGGTCATTTTGCTGTTACTGCCATGATTAGTTCAAGTTTCTAATCTTTTGCTACACAACTTTTTGAGAGAAATTTAATGCAGATAGGAGATCAAAGTTAACTTGTTTATTTGCCTATGAGAACAGACTAAGTGCTTATTTACATGGTTCGGTTTAAATCTACCATCTTGCTAATTTGTTTTCTATTTAATCCATCTGTTCTTTATTCTCTTTTTCATATTTTCTGCTTTCTTTGGATTAATTATTTTTATGATTCCATTTTATTTCCTTTGATGGCTTATTAGCTATAACTATTTGCTTGGTTTTAATTATTGCTTTATGGTTTACAAGTATACATTCTTAACCTATTACAATCTACCTTCCAAGTGGTAATATGTCACTTCACATACAGTGTGAAAACCTTACAACTGTACACTTCCTTTTCCCACCTTCAGATCTTTGTGCTATTATTGTCATACGTTTTACTTCTACATACAAATTCTATAATACATTGTATACATTGTTAGTGTTTTTTTGTGAAACAGTCAATTCTATTTTAAACATTCTTTAGATTAAAAAATTTTTTATATTTACCTGTCTTTACTATGTCTAGTGCTCTTTGTTCCTATTGTAGGTACAGATTTCTTTCTAGCATCATTCCTTTTACCTGAAGGACTTCTTTTTAACATTTTGTTTGGTTCAGGTCTGCTATGATGACTTCTTTCAGCTTTTATGTATCTGAAAGACACTTTATTTCACTTTCATTTTTGAAAGGTTTTTTTTTTTTTTTTTGCTGGTTTTTGAATTCTAAGTTGATAGGTTTTTTCTTTCAGTATTTTAGGGGTATTGCTCCACTGTCTAGTGGCTGGCATTGTTTCCCACGAGAAGTCTCCTGTCATATCATTTTTTCCCCCTCTGTATATACTGTGGTGTTTTTCCCTCTGGCTGCTTTTAAGCTTTTCTCATTATAACTGATTTTAAGCAATTTGGTAATGATAGCCTTGTGTGGTTTTCATGTTTTTGTTTGTTTTTGGAGTTGTTGAATTTCTTGTATTGGTAGATTTATAGTTTTCATACAATCTGGGGATTTTCTGGTCATTATTTCTTCAGATATTCTTTCTGTCCCCCCACTTTTGGGGACCCCAAGTACATGAATTAGGTCATACAAAATTGTCCTACACCTTGATAATGCTCTATTCATTTTTTTTTCTGTCTTTCTTCCCCCTCTATGTTTCATTTTGGATAGTTTCTGTTGCTGCATCTTTTTAAGTTATTTAATTTTTTATTTTCCAAATCCTGATACATTTTTACATTTTTTTAAACCCAGACATTGTATTTCCATCTCTGGAAGTCCAATTTGGATCTTTTAAAAAATATATCCCATGATTGTCTACTTAACATGCTCAAACATTTTTCAACTTTCTTTGTTATATAAACTTACAGAATACAGTTATAACTATTTTAATGTTCTTTTTTTGGATCTGTTTCTATTTATTGATTTTTTTCCACCTCATTATAAATTACATTTTCCTGTTTCTTTGCATGTGTGGTAAATTTTTATTTGTTACCAGTCCTTGTAAGCTATCAGTAGTCTTGAGCTTTGTTCTGGGATGCAGTTAATGTTAGTTGGAAATAGTTTGATTCTTTCAAGACTTTCTTTTAAGCTTTATTATTCAAGATTAGAGAAGCCTTTAGTTGAGGGCTAACTGTGCCCCACTACTGAGGCAATACCCTCTGAATACTCTACCTAATGAGTACTCTACTTAGCTCTGTGAATTAGAAGGTTTATTCTCTCTGGCTGGTGGTAAGAGAAACTATCCCCAGCCCTGTATAAACTGTAGGGATTGTTTTCTCTGCTCCATTTGGGTGCCTCTTTCCCCAATCTCAGCTACTTTCTTCATACTCACACACTGATCAGTACGCAACTAAAACCTCAAGGAGGCCCCTCAGCAGCTCTCTGGATTTTCCTTTCTCTGAAGCTCTGTCTTGTCTGGCACTCTGCCCTGCAAATTTTAGCCACCTTGCTCTCCCTGGACTCCCAACCCATCTCCTTAACTCAAAGAGATGGCCAGGCTCTGCCATAGTTCCTTCTCCCTGACTTCAACCTGGAAACTCCCCTACCCCCTCCAGGCTATAAGCTGAAACATTCATAGGGGTCACTTCATTTGTTTGCCATTTCTCAGGGAAGACTATCTTGTGCTGCCTCATTTCCAGTGTCTGAGAACCATTGTTTTATATACTTTGTCCCTTTTTTTTAGTTGTTTCAGGTACCAGAGTAAATCCAGTCCTTGTTATCCTTTCTGAGCAGAAAGTGAACGTCTTAGACTACATTAAACTAGTGGTTCTCAAACTTTAGCATGCATCAGAATTAACTGGCAGGCTTGTTAAAATACAAATTGCTGCTCCCCACAGTGTTCCTAATTAAGTAGGTGTGGGACCTGAGAATTTGCATTTCTAACAAGCTCTCAGGTGATTCAGAAGCCTTTGGTGCAGGACCACAGTTTGAGAACCACTGTGTTAACCTAGTCAATTAAGAATATCCCAGATGATGTTCAACTACAAATCAACTGTAGAGTGTGAACCACACTGATAGTTAAGAGAAAATCTGTTGGTCATAGAAACACAGTTATAAGTACTTACGTTTGTTGTTTGAATCCATTGGCAGACACAGAGAACAAGAACTGAGATGCTGTGCATGTTTTCTTATCTGGTAAATCCAGGAAATCAAATCCACAGAAGTCATGTAGATTAATATTTTCAAATGATATTCTTCACAAATTTAGTACTTCATGAGTTTTTAATAGGTGCTTTGTGAAAGGTTTGTATAGTCAAATAGGGTTAGGAAGCTGTTATGTTCGTGTGTTTTATGAACTTTCCAAGAGTAAGATAGGAATTGAAATGTTTCCCAAACTTATTTGACAACAGAAACATTTTATTTGATAAGATACCTGTTAGCAACTTGAGAAACTCTTATGCTCCTCTGAAGCCAGTTTGGGAAATACTAGAAGAGACTCTTGGTGTTTGTAAATTTACTGTTTTCAGTGTTAGCTATTTATCAGAAGAGGCTCCATTGCTGTAGTAATCTGTGATTCTGATGGAGCAAGGTAGCACACCGGGGGAGTCAGCCAGTCAGCTGATGAAGAATGAGCCCACCATTGCCCACAATGCACACCCCAATGTGGCTTTCTAGTTTGCTGCTCATGCATTTTTTTGTAGTAATAAAAATTTATATTTTTTTGTGAAAATGGCCCTGAAAGAAATTTAAGCTGTTGGTTTTGGTGATAGAAAGAAATTAGAAGAGGAGGAAGAGGAGATTCCCAATTACATAATAATGCAGGAAAAAGAAAAAGAGGAAGAGGAGAAAGAGAAAAAGAAGGAAGAAGAGGAAGGAGAGATGGGGAGGAGATCTTGAAAAGTGGGTCTTAGCAAGGAAATAGAAGTTTGGGGATAAATTTTAAAGGTGATCTCCTAAGGTTGGCAGGGAATTGGATCTATATGAGAATAAGTTTATCCTTTAGCCTACACAAAAACCATAAAAAGTGATTCATGAACTGTTCCGGTGAGAGAGAAAACTTACCAAGATAAAATATTATATATGCAACTGCTTTCTGAGATACAATTCAAGAGAAAGCCAGAAGCCTGGGCAGGTGTTTCTGTGAAGTCACAGGTGGTGAAGACAGTCATGCAGTAAATAAAATTGGCTTCTAGAATTTAAAGAAGAGCTTTCGTTATGTATTATGATGTTAGCAAGGGAGATGGAGCCTTGGCTGGCCATATTCCCAGGAAATGTTTCCACACAAGCTAAAGACCTCACAGAAGGAAATATCTGAGAAATAGATTTTGTGTCTTAGGACATGCAGAAAGTTATAGAGGAAAAAAAGTGCTGCAAATCACAACAATTCTTTTATATGAAAAAGTTCTATACCCTTTTCACATTTTACTTAGGGATTCTCTCCTAAAATTAACAAATTTCACCCAGCATCTACTATGTGCCAGATAATGTGATATTTTAGGGGTTTTAAATGTAAAGAAGCTGGTGTGCTACCTGCCAGGAGCTCACAGCAGCTACCTGATTCAACTGCCTGTTCTCCTAAGGGAGAACGACTGGGTACCACTTGTGAACTACTGTAGCCTGACTGATCTCCCATGGCTGTGTTTCAACAGTGTCCCTTACTGAAATGTCAACGCCATTGACATTGGCGTAGGTATTTGATCTGTCTTGCTCACCTTTGTCTCTGTGCAATACACATTTATCGATTAAATGAACATTTTTGATAATAAATTTGAAAGCAGCCTAGATGTTTAGATACTGGGGAATGGTTAAGCAAAGAGTGAGCCAACACAATGAAATGCTAGGTGGTAATAAAAATAAGAATGAAATGGGGGGAAAACTAAACAAGAGAGTTATACCAATTATGTTAGTTATTTACAGTGTCCTGAACTTTGCCTTCTCTGGGTCTTTGCTCCAACTCTTCCCTGTATCTGTTGATGTCTTACCTCTTTAAGGCTCAGTATCAAGACTTTCACATCCCTATATGCTAAGAATTGACCTCCTTCTATAGCATATGTTGCTAATTCCTACCCACATGCCTCCAACTTTACCATCAGTGCTCACAGTATGTATTTATTTGACTTAGGATTTCCTCCCAACCTGGGAGAAGCCACTATGCTCACTTAATTGGCAGATCAAAAATGCTAGAAGTAACTCCCTCCAGAAAAGCCCCTGATCCAAGACTGATGGAATTTGGTAAATAAGCACCTCGGCTTCTTTGCTCCTTTTGTAGAGTAACGCTAAGTTTGTGTCAGTATTTTTTCCCAGTTTCCCCAGGAGATTAAGCTCCAGGCAGCCACACTGGTGACTGGCTTGATACTGTATCCTTTATCAGCCACCTTCTCTTACCGTCTCACTTACCCGCTCTCCTACCTTCCTACGCCTTCCAAACCAAACTGCCTGCTCTTGCATCCTTGTATCAAGGTCATGTCCCCTTCTGAGCTCCTTTATTCCTGTGTTATAATATGTCTTACATTATACTATGTATTGGAGGGTTTTGTGAATGTCTTGGCTCTCCTAACTAAACTGTTAAACTGTTTGAGAGCAGAAACTTTCTTTAATTGCTGTATCCCTCAAAACCTCGCAATATACCTTGCACACAGCACGTGCCTGAGAAAACTAGATTTAATCAAATTGAGAATTTGTAGAATAAAGACAATATAGAAATCTAACACCTAGATAAATAGTTCGCAGCATTCTCTGTGGCACTAAATAAATCAAATTATTTTAAGCCAAGTTTTATGAATTATAATTATGTATCAATTTAGAAATCTCATAAGGTACTATTCCAAGTTCAAAATAAGGCTTCAAGTTTAAGCAATAGGTTGAATATATTTTAGCATTTTCTAGTTGAAAAAAAAATCAGCACCCATGAAGGGTTTTGAGGGGACACGATTTTGATTGAGTCCATATTCCTGATCATAGTTCAAAGACCCATATTGTCTAGTCCTCACCTCCCTTTCCAGCTTTTTCTTTCATTCTGTTTCACCCTTCCTGTGGATGAGGCCATGTGATCGTCATGCAAATTATCTGTAATTCAAATTTATCTTTGCTTATTATCAAAACTGCATAATACTACTATGAACTTCATAAAAATTATCATTGTTTTAATATAAGCAACAAGAGATATGATATGAAGAAGGAAAAAAATACTCCAAGGAAGAAAAAAAGAGACTCCTGCAGATAATTTCCTGACCTTATTATTAATATATTGTCTGAGTCTCCATTAAGAAATTGGTTCTAATATCTAGAAGTTTGATAACATGAGCTGAATTGGAATAATGGTTTACATGCCCATTAAAGTTAATTTCAAGGTCTAATTCTGTGGCCTGTACATTGAAGGCAGACATCTGCAAGACACAAAAAGGCAGGGACACTACCTCTATGTCAGGTAGAATCATAGGCACATAAATAATAAGTGTCATTCTTTGAAGAAATTATACAAGTAATATTCATGGTAGAAAAATTGGTCAATACAGAGAAGCAAAAAGAAGAAAAAAACACAGTAATCCTTCTGATCAAAGCAAAGCACTACTAAAATTTTCATGTATACCATTTCAGACTTTATTTTTATAGAGTACATTTTTATACTTAAAAAATGGACTAATAGTGTGCCTACTAGTTCCCCCCAACTTTTTGCACAGCAATGTATTAATAACATGATGTGGCAGACACTACACACAGACCTCACTTAACACCCACTCACTCTTTGAACACAGCTTCCTGTTCTCCAGAGGATAGAAAGCTAAATGTTTCCAAGACTCCCTTGCAGCTTGGGTTCCACATATAACCTAGTTTCCACCAAGCCCTGATGGAAGATCTCTGAGCCAGATGTGGAAGGTAAATGGGCAACACAAGGGTTGGTGACATCAGGTCTTCTATTAGCTGAAGCAAGAGGTCTACCCCAGGCTCTACCATAACAGATGTTGAGAGCCCAGCACAGGCAGCAATGGGGACTCCTTTAAAATTGTGCCATGCTGGTGTCAGACAGCGATCCTGACTCTATAGCATCATTTGGCTCTTTGCCCCTCTTGGAAATTCTGTTATCTGCAACTAAGAACCCTGATGGATGCATGTGAACACCTTTCCTTGTCAAAAAGTACATGCCTACAATGCCATACAGTTGCTACTAGTAGACTTTTAAAGCTAAATGGGACCTGAATGATCAGCTAGACTTAGGAAACTTAAGCTCAAGAAGTTAAATAACTCACCCAAGATTCCACAGATAGGTAGTGGCAGAGGCAAGACCACATGCAGGTCTCCTCATTCCCGCTCTGTGTAAGGAATTTATACCATCCACATGCCCCAAAAAGGAAGTGGGACAGAATGACTGTGCTCTGAGTTAGACTGTGGTAAGTTTGTGTTAGCATAATGTGACATGCTCATCCATCATCTGGCAGGCTTTTGCCCCATGAAGACAGACAAAGTGCAATGCCTTTTTAATGTGTTTGCTTCCTCTTCGTGTCTACCTTGTCCCCTACCCTCACCACCCTTCAGCAGAGGCCTTGTGCCCAGACCCACTCCCCGGTTGAAGACCACCTAGGATTGTGCAAAGTAGCACTGCTTGTCCTAGCCTGCACTTCAGTCAGCTATGCTGTGGGGGTCTCCTCCCACTGGAAAGGTTTGTTTGGTTTGCCCAAAGACTTGCTTCCAAGGAGCTAGAAGTCTTTAGTGTCTTCAAGCAAAGGTACTTTTCTTCTCTCCTCATGTATGACCAGATAGAATCATTGTTAAAAGGCCCCATTCGGTAGTGGAAAGAGTGTGAGATTTGGATCCAGACTGGACTTGAATTCCAGTTCTGCCACTTACTAGTTCTGTGGCCTTGGACAAGTTAGTCACTTTCCATGAGTCCCATTTTTCTTACAGGTAAAATGGAAAGAAAGATAACAACCTTACAAGGCTGTTGTATGGACCAGAAAAATATTTCTACAATGTTTGACATTCAAGGAACATTCAATAAATAGTTATTGTTGTTTGATTGAAACACATGTTGTTGGCTTGAAGAACAGCCAGTGGCATGGACTTTGGTCTTCCTCATTTATGATTTTTCAGCTGATTTTGGGACGATGATCACTCCAAGATAGCCCGATGCTCTTTCCCAGAGAACCCAGATGGTTTTGCAAGTCCATGCATGCATGTGTATGTGTGTATATATATATTTATATGTAGTGTATATACTTGAGCTCATACCCAGCCATTAACAGGTCAGTGGAGTTTAGTTCTGCAGCAGCGTTCCAAATCTTATAATTGAAGTGAACATAGGGACAAATAAATCAAAAGCTGAGTCTTTCAACACATGACATTATTTAAGAATTAGGACTGGGAATTAGGTATTCCCAAAATGTTTTTTGTACAGTGCAAGTCAATAATGTTTAAAGTAAAATCTAAGCCAGCACTCCTTATAAAGATATAAATATAGAATTTGTGCAAACTATTTTTTTTTAAAAAAAGCATTAACCTTTTTCCTATAGCTCAACACTTTTCTTATGAGGTGAGAGCTATAGAAACATGACAGTTTTTGTTTTCTTTTACAGGAAAAGTTTCATTTTACAAATGACTTTTAATCCCATATGTGAGGATTACACAAAAATCCTGGCAGGCATATGCCATAAATAAGTAAGTGCCTATCAATTATAGCATTGTGTATTGTTTCCAAAATCTAGTTAACCTTCCTTACATCATTTCCCAGAGAAATACACGTACACACATACACACACAGAGTTTTAAGTGGAAATTCTTATAAGGTTTTCTCTAGAGCTTTGCTCAATGATCACAATACATATGAGAATCTTATGAACTACATTTAAAATGAAATATACACCTAAATGTTAATTTTTAAACCCCAAATTAGAGTTATTTTCCAGTTCATCTTTTCCTGAACAGGGGGAAAACCCAAAATTTTTGGATAAGCCCTATTGCAAATTTTTAAAATCTTTCTTGAAATTTGGTGGATAAAATATACATTTATTTTTATGTAAACTTTAGCAAGAATAAAAATCTATATAAAAGTTAGAAAGTAAATATATATATATATACTTTAATTTCCCTGAAGTGTCTGGCGTTTCCTATCATAAGTGAGATTAAAAAATCATTTAATGCATCCTCTAGTATCCTCTGGTCTTCACATTACAGTTTTTGAGGGGAAAAACTATGCTTCCTAGTGGTTGTGGCTTTGAGAATTTATTACCATTTCTCGTTAGAATGGTATCGAAAGACAGAGCTAACATTTGTGAAATTTCAGAAGTATATCCCTACTAAAGTATCTCATTCTATGCATGTTTACACAATCATATATTTATTCAGTGTTGTCCAATAACCAAGAGGTCAAGTAGGATAAGGACTAAAAAATGGTAATTGGTTAGGCAATTAGGAACTCTCTGATGACCACAGCGAGAGTCTCAGGACCTCTCACGAGGTTGCAGTCAAAGTGTCAGCCAAGGCTGGAATCATTTCCAGGCTTGACAGGACTGTAATATCTCCTTCCAAGCTTATTCATATTTTTGTTGGCGGAAGGGTTCAGCTCCCCTGGGACTGTTGGCCAGAGGCCTCTGTTCCTCACCATGTGAGCCCTCCATAGGCTGCTTGAGTGTCTTCCTGACATGGCAGCTGGCTTCCCCTGCAGCAAGGCAGGGGTGAGGTGGAGGGGGAGAGAGAAAGAGAGAGACAGATGGGCAGGGGATAAGAGAAGGTAGGGGGAAGAATGAGGAGGAAGTTACAAAACCTTTTTTAATTTAGTCTCAGAATCATAATCATACACCTTATTCTATTAATATTTTCTAGAAGCAAGCCACTAAATAGCCCACACCCAAGGGAAGGGGAATGAATTAAATTCCACCTGTTAAAAGGAGGACTATCAAAGAACTTGTAGATATAGTTTCAAACCACCACAATCCATTGGTAGTCCTAACTGCAGGTAACAGAAAAATCTATGTGAAATTGGAGCAAACAACAATGGAAACTCATTTGCTCCCTCAATGAAAGGATACCCCAGGTAGGTAAACTTGGTAAGTAGCTTGTTTAGAGCTCTGCTTCCATTTCTCTGTCCTCCTCTCTGTGCCAAATCATCCTCAGCTGCTTTCAACTAGCAAAAATGTTGGCAGTAACTCTAGGCCTCTTCTGTGCATGTAGCACCTTCCAGAACAAGTGAGCATAGTTCTGTCTCAGCGCCCCAGCAGAGTCCTGAGATTCACTCTGATTTAATGGGCTTAGGTCACATGCTCCCCTCACCCCCGATTTTTGTCAGTTTTTTAAAATATCGGGTAAAGATCATTTTTGTCACCTGAACGGGAACAGTAGAAACATAGATATTGAAGAGCAAGGGAGTACTGCCATGCACAGCATAAAGACTTTCAGTCAACAATGGACTGCTTATACAATGGTGGTCCCATAGGAGTATAATGCTATGTTTTTTACTGAACCTTCTCTACATTTAGGTACAGAAATACCACTGTGCTACAGTTGCCTACAGTATCTAGTACAGTAACATGCTGTACATGTTTGCAGCCCAGGAGCAACAGATGTACCATATAGCCTGGGTGTGTGGTAGGCTATACCGTCTAGGTTTATGTAGGTACACTCTAGGATGTTCACACAGCAACAAAATCGCCTAATGAGACATTTCTCATAGCGTATCTCCATTTGTTAAGTGATGCACGACTTTAAAGAACGCTCGAGAAATGGATCGAAAAACCCAAGCAGAGTGGATGTTTTAGGTAAGGAGTGGGAGAATCACCTTCTCCTCCAGGATCAGGGATAGCAAGTATAAACATGGGAGAAAATCTGGATGCTTCCAGGCAGAGTGGAAGAAGGCTGAGCAAATGTTGGCTTGTGGCTGTGAACGGCAATGAAGAAGGCAATGTCACCAGCTGAAAATAAGAGAGAAAAGTGAAATAGGGCATTTAAGGGATTACAATAAGGTGGATAGAATGAGCTGTCTAGGAGATTAAAGTTAACAGTGTTTTTTATCCTAGAGTGCTAGAACAACTCTGCTATAATAAAAAGCATAAGCAGAGCTCAAAACGCTAAAAGCTCTGCCTGACAAGAACACACAGATAATAACACTGTCGTAGGAAGTAACAGCACTGAGGGAAAATCTTACCTACTGAGAAAGTGAGTTAGGAAATGAAGCAAGTATGAGGAAGTAAGAGTTTCTGGCAAGCTAAAAAAGCAACTATGACAAATATCAAGAACAATCTAATTTACCTTTACCAATTTCAAAATGTAAGCATAAGTAATCTCTTTTCTCTGTCAGATAATGCATCACAGAGTACTGAGTATGAGTGATTTTTTTTTTTTTTTTTTTTTTTTTTTTGAGACAGAGTCTCACTCTGCTGCCCGGCTAGAGTGAGTGCCGTGGCGTCAGGCTAGCTCACAGCAACCTCAAACTCCTGGGCTCAAGCGATCCTCCTGCCTCAGCCTCCCAAGTAGCTGGGACTACAGACATGCGCCACCATGCCTGGCTAATTTTTTCTATATATTTTTAGTTGTCCAATTAATTTCTTTCTAT
>CAUYRT010006543.1:0-12023 GCA_963574885.1 Lepilemur ruficaudatus
TTAAGAAGTATATGCTGTAGAATGGAATCCTTTATTACTACGTAATGCATCTCTTTATCACTAATAATTTTCCTTGCTTTGAAATTTGTTTTGTACAAAATTAATACAGCTAATCCAATTTTCTTTCAAAATAAATAAATATAAAAAAATAAAAAAATAAAAAAAAATAATAAATAAATAAATAAAAACCGATAATTTCTTTCTTTTTTAAAAATAGTTATTTGCTTTGAATTAATCAGTTAACCCATTTATATTATTCTTACTCAAGTAATTAAAAAAACAGTATTCAGCCAGGCTGGGTGGTTCACGCCTGTAATCCTAGCACTCTGGGAGGCCAAGGCGGGCGGATCGCTCAAGGTCAGGAGTTCAAAACCAGCCTGAGCAAGAGCGAGACCCCATCTCTACTAAAAAAATAGAAAGAAATTAATTGGCCAACTAAAAACATATAGAAAAAAATTAGCTGGGCATGGTGGTGAATGCCTGTAGTCCCGGCTACTTGGGAGGCTGAGGCAGGAGGATCACTTGACCCCAGGAGTTTGAGGTTGCTGTGAGCTAGGCTGACGCCACAGCACTCTAGCCCGGGCAACAGAGTGAGACTGTGTCTCAAAAAAAATAAATACATAAAAATAAATTTAAAAAACTGTAATCAAATTTGATAATTATTGTTTCATGCAGTCTCATGCGATGAACAGAAAAAGTTATTCAGTATATAAACAAATAGTGAACCAGATGCTAACACCCGTAAACCACACACTTTGGGAGGCTGCAGTGGGAGGATCACTTGAGACCAGAAGTTCAAGGTTACAGTGAGCTATGATGGCACAACTGCACTCCAGCCTGGGCAACAGAGCAAGACCCTGTCTCTAAAAAACAAAAGAAAGAGAGAGATAGTTTTTGTGCATTGAAAGTATTTATCTAAGAGAAAATAGAGCAAATATTATAGTAAGATATTAAACTTTGCCTTCAACTTAGATATCTTAATTTCACAGAATAAACAGATATATAGTAATAAATTGCACAATACATAAATAATTTTCAAATCTCTTACTTTCTCAGATTTCTCTCTTGAAACCTTTTAAATTTAAGAAATTTGTTAAAGTATATTATAGCACCCTGTGTTTTCTCTTTTCTTGTAAGTTTATTCAGGTATAACATACATATGGAAAAATACATAAACCATAAGGGTAACACTTCAGTAAATTTCCATAAAATGAAGATGACATATAACTAGTACCCAGATCTTGAAACGGAACGTGACCAGCACCCCAGGTTCCCCTCAGGCCTCCTCCAATCACAGTGACCACAAGGTTGACCTCACCCCATCGCTTAGTTTTGCCCCTTCTTAAACTTCATATAAATGGGATCACACAGTAGACACTCTTTGTGACTAGGACCTTCCTTCAACATTATGTTTCTGAAATTCGCCCGTCGTGTGCAGTTGCAGTTTGTTTATTCTCATTGCCGTATAGTGTTCTATCGCATGAACATACTACCATTTCTTTCTCCAGTATGTTGCTGCACGGGACATACTTACACTAAGACATTATGTGTTATTTATCTAAAATTCACATTGAACCGAGCCGCTTGTATTTTATCTGGCAGCCCCAATCCTTGCCAACACTCAACATTGTCTGTAGAAGCACCTGCTTTGTTTTAAAAACAAACACAAGCAAATTAAAACCACTTGCTACACTTATAGAAGTTGCACACACAAATAAAAGTGAAGATTTAACAGTCATTCAGTTCATCTGAATCCTGCAGACAGGGAAACTGGTTTATTTAAGAGCATCTCCTCCTCTAGGGGAATAAAGTCCACTGTATATAATAAACTATGTCTTTCAACTGTCTACATTTATTAAATCAACTGGAACATGGCCAAGTCCTCACTTTATTTTTAATGTATAAACCGCCTCAATTGTGTTAATTTTTTGCTTACAAACACAGAGGTTGTGGTTATAATAAAAGTTTAGTATTTCTATAAAGTCCTTTTATTCTTCAAAGCGTATTACAAATTAATTAAGCTGTATAATAGCCCTCTACCCCAGGAAAGAAAGGACTTTCTATACTTATTTTCAAGCTCAGAATCCCAAATTAAAGGTATGAACCAACTGGCCATAAGCCACTCGGTAAATCTCAAACCTAAAACTGGGAATCTTCGCTCCATGTTGCAAGCACCAAGCTTACATCAAAGGATACATTAATATTCTACCAAAGAAAAACTGTTGCTGTTCCTCTTTTACATCTACAAATCGGGAGGAGAGTTGGAAGTCAGGAAATGCTGAACTTTTTAACAAAGCGCTAATCTTCATTCTCAGATATAAGCCTCATCATTTCCGAGATTTTGACCTCAGTAAAGTTCTAACTTGTTTTTGATTCTAAAAATGGGCGAGCATCAATAAGACAAAGTTCAGACAAATGACAGCCACAGAAAGTCACAAAAATAGAGTCATGAAAATCTAGTGAGGTCCAGAGGGAATTCTAAGAGTGAATTCCAAACCATTATTTGCTGAGGATATTCTGAATTAGAATTATTCTGCTTTTATCTTCCAGTGTGATTACTGAACTAGTGCTGAAAATTACTGAATGAGGACAAGAAAGAGGCTCTGAGTTTCTCTCTTGACTTTTTCAGCCACGAAAATGTTGGCCCAGGGGAATATTTGTCCTAAAATGGCGATTGTCCAAGTCCAGTCTTGGTGGAAAGCGAGGCTCTGAGTTTCCGTTGGGAACCAGCTGGGATGTTTTTAGGGAAAGCATTTCAATCTAATCCCATACTTGTCCTCAAATATTAGCCAATGATTTAAAAAAAATTTCCTTGACAACCAATAAAATAAAAATTGTGTTATTTTCCAGAGCACTTTCCCCCTGAGTTATTCCCTTAGTTCCTCCAGAAATGTCTCAAACAAGTTGCTTACACTTCAGATCTTTGTCCTTTTACCTGTGCTTCTTTTCTACTGAATGAAGGGAAATGAGTATTTAAAATGTAAAAACACAATCATAAGTATGGCAGTGACTATGTATTGAAATATAAAAGTGTGAGGTCTAGAAGATATAACATCAGTGGTGACAAAAGATAACATTTAGTTCACAAGTGCAAAAAGTTAACCAAAATACTTTATTTGAATGGAATGAGGCCGGGCACAGTGGCTCACACCTGTATTCCCAGCACTTTGAGAGGCCAAGGTGGGAGGATCACTTGAGGTCAGGAGTTCAAGACCAGCCTGAGCAACAGCAAGACCCCCAACTCTACAAAAAAATAGAAAAATTAGCCAGGCATGATGGCATGAGCCTGTAGTCCCAGCTACTCAGGAGGCTGAGGCAGGAAGGTCACTTGAGCCCAGGAGTTTGAGGTTGCACTGAGCCGTGATGACACCACTACACTCTAGCCCCAGCAACAGAGTGAGATCCTGTCTAAATAAAATAAAATAAAAAGAATGAGTCAAAGATATACTATTGAATATAGAACTCTTTCATAGATAAGGAAGAAGAGTTGTCAAAGAGTCATAAAATTAAAGAGGGAGAGGTTTTTTTAAGAGACCGCCATTACACAATGATCAATTGGAATCCAGCACAGACAAGGGAAAATAAACTTACCTTGAGGTAGAGAGCTGTTTAGCTGAAAGATTATTTTTAAGAGGTGAATTAGTGATGCACCTTCAAGCTCATGAAAGGTTTGAAAAGTTCCCATTGATCCCACAACCCTGGTTATCCTCCAATGTGCCACTGTCCCCATCTCAGTAAATGACCCACCATCTCCTCATGACACACACCCAGAAGTCACTGTTAATCCCTTTCTTCTCATTCCTCTCTTTGTTCAATCCTTCACCAAACGCTGTGTTTTCTATCTCCAAAGTACGTTGTCAATTCGCCCCTCCTCCCATCCCGATGGACACCTGTCCAGGCCCCCAGACAGCAGCGCAGCAGAGTCTCCTTGGTCATCTTGCTGCTGCCACTCTTGCCCGTTAACCTCCATGAGGCAGGCAGAGGGACCTTTTAAGGCTCTTATTACTAGGCCATGGCCTTCTTGGCTATTTTTTTTAATTTCCTTTAAAAAACACTCTTCTATCGAGCTCCTCAGTACATACAGCCCACAAGGAACCACAACCAGCATCATCATGACACATAGGAAGTGTTCAAGAATTATGCAATGAATAAGTAATAAATAAAACGGAGGCGGGTTTTTAAAGCAGACTCCCAGGGAAGGAATCAGCTCCAGCAAGGTAACAGTAAAGGAGGGGAGGGGGGAAGGAAAGATGATATTTGAGGGGCGTGTTCTCAGCAGGGCACAGCTCCACGACAAGCGAGTTGTTGCTTGGTCTTTGTGCACTGTCTCCAGAGAAGCCACATGAAATTCTTCTGCCTTCTGCCAAGGCATCTCTCTGCTCCCCCCTAGCCCCCGCCGCGTCCCACGCCCCACACTTCAAGGCAGCTGCCAAGGAAGCCAGAGTCTCTGTGTCTCTTGAGCCCCTTCCCAGGCTGTCAGCATCACGCACGGCGGCTCCTTAGTCCGCGGGGGCAGTGGCTGCTGTGGCCCAGCTACACCCGGAGACAGGTAATGACATGAGCCTTCACCAAAAATGTCAGCGGCTGAGCTATGGCCACGCGGGTCTCAAGAATAACAGAAACAAGAGCTGGGCACAGTGACAAGTGCTCCTAGTCCCAGCTACTCGGGAGGCTGAAGCGGGACTATCACTTGAGCCCAGGAGTTTGGGTCCAGCCTGGGCAATATAGGGAGACCCTGTCTCTAAAATATATATGTTTATATTTTCTATATGTGTACACACACCCATACACACACACATATTCACAGAAACGGGGTTTAGAACCACGACAAAGAAGAGTTATAGAAGAACAGGCTGATGAAAGAAAAGAATCCAGAGATTATGGAGAAAACCACGTTTCCTTTTGCCAGGACTTCACAAATTTGCACTCAGGCAGGACTAAGCAAGAACCCCAGAGCCACGTCACCTGCCATTTGCCCTCTGTTGTTTATTATACACTTCCCCTTCCTAACCGTTCAGTCTCTCTCCATTATTCCTTTGCTTGCCACTAGCAAACTTGAGTCAAAGAATCCCTCCGAGAACATCGTTATAGATAGTTACCCGAACAGGGAAAACATGGATTGGAGCTAAATTTTGGGTCAATGACAACCTTCACTAAGTGGTGCTTTAACAAGGGTTGAGTATCCCGTGCATTTTTTGATGACATTCAAGCAGCATAACCTTGACATGTAGATGTTAGAATTAACACATAATCTGTGCAATATGGAAGTATGTGACGATTACATGATTTATCTGTTGATAACTACAGGAAGGCTTATTTTAGTTAAAGAGATAATAGCTGATGAACAGCAGATCGTTAGAACTAATGGCAAAGTTATGAAACCAAAGAAAAATAATGCAGAAAGAACAGATTGATAATACCTAGTGCCAATTTGAAAGGGTGTTTACAATCCCTGGAATGTCTCCTCGAGAATATATAACAACAATGCCAAAAGGCAAATTTAAAGGTGATACTCATGAATTACGATACGGCCAAATATATGTTAAGTTCTATTAGATAGCACCATCTAAATTTAGATAGGACAATCTATATTTATTCCAAATCAAATGTTGCAACTTGAGAAAACAATGTAGATATTACATTGAAATAAGAGGAATCATAGGGTATAAAGAGAAAGCGACTTCATTCTTATTTCCTACTGTCCCTTTAAATGTGCTCTGTGGGGCCATTTCTTCCCATCGCCCCAGATGAAAACCTGGTCCTTTATTCTTCTATAAGAAAGAGGTCCTGTCTATAAAGGGACCTTTATTCTTCTGGCCCCTTTTACATAATCTGAACAGTGAATTCCAGGTCACATAGCACAGTCTCAGTTTCAGATTTAGAATGTCCAGAGTCATGTAATGGTTAAAGTTTTCATTTGTTTTAAATTTTAGAGAATGTTTCATTGCCCCCAAGTCTGGTCTACTGCAGAGAGGAAGCCCACAGTTGGAGAAGCTATAGCCGGCACGTTCTCTCTCTCGCCCACCTGGATCGACTATTCCTCTGCCCCCATCCGTGGTTCCTCACCCCTCCACGGTTGCAGTCATGAAAGAAGAGAAAAAGAAGCAGCAAGTTCTTTCTTGATTGACACTGTCCTAGAATCTGACCGTGGTGATCTCTGAAGTTGGTGGTTGCTTAAAACTGACTTTCCCTTTCTTGAGTGCTTTCCAGAGTTTTTCAGACACCCTTTCCGCCTGTGGCTAGGGGTTGTGTACTTGCAGGGAATGATTCTCCAGTCTAACTGGCTGCTCGAGCGTTTTCCTGCAGCAAACAGACTCCCAGCGACAGGCCTCGAGTCTTTCTGGTGAAGAGCCTTTGCCCCTCTGGATGGCCCTCTGGGGCAGAAATTAAGACCATCTGCTCTGTCTTTCCCACATCTGCCCATGGGCAACACTCATGTATCCTTCGCTCCTTCAAACTCTGGGGCAAGTTGATCCCAGGGAAGAAGGATGCTCTCCCGTGGTCACCAACAAGCAGTGCGCAGTCAGCCGCTCATCCTTCAGATTCCTCGAGTTCACTGGATCTGCCAAACTACGGGGCTGCATATTAAGCTCTCTAAACAGCCCCTTCCAGTCCGCTTCCCTAGGCTCTAGGTAAGAGGTGGGCACCCACAGCTCTACTGCGTGGCTGGAAAGGACTCACAGCACACAGACAGATGGCCCCCAGATCCTCTGCTCTGTTCTCCAAAGTCTGACTCCGTCACAACCTTGATGTGGACAGAAAGGATATGAGAGTAATGAGATTGGGTTTTGTCCATATTCTTTAAAAATTATGCAACCTAGTCTCTACCCTCACTTTGGAATTATAAATATAATCTGATACATATATAATTATATCTAAAATAGAGAGAGACTGGGCACAATGGCTCATGCCTATAATCCCAGCATTTTGAGAGGCTGAGGCAGGAGGATTACTGAGGACAGGAGTTCAACACCAGCCTGGGCAACATAGCTAGACCCCATCTCTGTAAAAAAATAAGAAAAATCAACTGGACATAGTGGCATGCACCTGTACTCCCACCAACTTGGGAGACTGAGGCAGGAGAATTGGTTGAGCCCAGGAGTTCAAAGCTGCAGTGAGCTTTGATCACACCACTGCACTCCAGCCTGGGTCACAGAACAAGAGCTAATCTCAAAAAAATAATAACAATAAAAAAATAAAATAGAGAGAGAGATCCTGGCTAAAGCCTACCCTATATAATATATTTAATAAGGGGCAGGCTATAGCTAGGATTTCCATTTTAATATCCTGTTGCAGTAATTTGTTCAAAACATCCACTACCAAGGCTGATTTGATTCTCCTTGGAAATCAGCTGCTGAATGCTCCTGGGGGAAGATGCTGCAATTACATGCTAGGACAAGATTCCACAGGCCGCCAAAATGTCAGCGTATGTCTACTTGAGGCAAAAGGAGAAACTATTTAATAGATTAACTTCTTAGACTGATCCCAACTCTAAACTGCTATTATATAATCATAACCCAATGATTCGACCAAGCTGCTGGGAGAGCCCATAGGCCTTTCTCTAGCTCAGCCCCAGGGTCCTTCCAGACCACCAAGCTCATTCTTCGCTGCTCTTCTCCCATAATACTGGCAAGCCCCCACGATCTTTCTCACTCACCTCCTTGCTGACTCTGAAGACAAATTCGTAGGCTTTAAGATCAGGCTACTAATACTGTGGGCAAATGGAAGAGTTATCATCAGCGACGACCATGAAAACCAGGCAACGGTAAAAGTTCTACAGCCCTGGTAACCCTCCTGAGGCGGCCAGCGGACGTTCTGGAGTATCTGAGCTCCTGGCTTTATTCCTGATGCCCTAAACGTTTCGTAGCCATATAATTTATCATCCATACTGAGGCAGTTTTGAACATAAGAAGAGGTGAGGATAATAACTATTCTGGGACAGAGCTTTCCAGGTAAGATGCGTGGGTGGTCACCTTTTCCTTCCCTCCTGCTTCACATGGGTCTGTGCAGACAGGTCTCCTTCCCTTGCTGTGGGACTACACAGGCCTGAACGTGTGTTCACTTTTGCCTGCGCTGGCCAGTTTGGCTCCCACTAGGATTTTTCCCCAAGGTAAGACTGGTCACTCAGAGAGCTTCTTCACAGATCAGGTCTTTCCCTAAGAAAAACCTTTCCTGGGTTTCTAAATCCTTCTTATGGTTTAGAATCAAATTACATAGAGCAAGAAGTGAACCTTCTCAGTGTTTTTAAGTTATCTTACAGAGTCCCAAAAACATCCAAGTGTTCATCATGAGTCTTCTGAACACATGGAAACTCTCTTCCCAATGCAAATGAAAACACAAGGCAAGTCCATCAAGAAGCATCGTTACCAGTGAAGGTGCAAGTGCAAGTGCTTCACCAGTCTGCGTGAGCCATCGCCCAGGTGGGGAACGTTTCACGTCGGGAGGCCACATCAATTCAGTTGTAATCAAGTAAGTCTGCATTCAAGAAACTTCAATCAGATGCACTTTAAAATGTACATTGTTTTGTAAATATCTAACTACCACATACTTAATAATTTCAAAAAATGAAAACTATTTATTAATTTTAAAGTTAACTAAACTTTTACTGACTTTGTTGTATCTGCTTTTTATTGGAAAGCATTTTAATATTTGGTTGCAGCATTGGAGGACCACAGTTTCATTGATCCTCTAGATGAGTATCCATCATTTGTGACCTTAAGGGCATCTTGATTTGGGTTAGGTAGGAGAATGTAGATTTGCAGCAATAAGTGGCTGAAAAGCAAGAAAGCATTTTGGGCATGTCGCCAAAGGCGTGGGTATTCTACTGCATTGTTCCATATTTCAATTGGATCTTTCTTAGCATCAAATAATGACTTTAAAATGTCATCTACTGAGAGCTCAATCAATTCCATCTGTAGTTCTTTAGGTGCCTTGGTGATACCAACTAGATGAGGCTGAAATGCTAATTTGAATGTGATGTCATAATTCTCAAAGTCAGTGAATCTTTCATTGTAGTCTCCAATTAATAGGTCTATAACAGCTGCATATTCTTCAAATGATTCACATATATCATCCTGCTCATTAGTGACTTTTGCTAACTGGGGAAAATGTTCGTCCAAAATTTCCTTTTGAAGAATAAGTGTTTTGAAAAAAAGACAGCTTTTTTGAAATGCTTGGATTTTTTGCCACATATTATATAGAGACTTAGTTTTACCTTGCAAAGAAATATTCAAGTCATTTTGATTTGACATGATGTAGCACAGAAATACTGCATTCCTATAGAAATCTTCTTTCAATAATTCACATTGCTGATTCTGTTCTTCATAAAATTTAAGTATCTGTTCTTGCAGAGATAAAATTTTGGCTAACACCTGTTCCTGTGATAGCCAATGCACTTTAGAATGATATGGCAAATCCACACTGAATACCTCGTCATTCAACTTTAGCATGTTATGAAACTGATGATGCCGTGTTGCATTTGCACCAATATAGTTAACAATACTTATAACTTGTTGCAAAGTGTCACTTAAAATAATAGCGTTAGCACAGAGATTTTGCTGATGCAAGATGCAAGGAAAAGAAATGAGAGCATCTGGATCTGTTAGTACATTTTTTAATCTGTTCAATAAACCCTTCACGTTTTCCTGTCTTGGAAGGTGCACCATCTGTACATAACACTCACTAAATTTATCAAATTCAGTCCAACTTCCTGACATTTATCTTGAAAGTTGTTGAAGAAATCTATTCCCTGTGTTCTGTTTGCAAGAGTGCCCAAAGCAACTTCACAGCAAAGAAAATCTTCTGTTACCATCTGAATGAAGTATAAAACCTGCACCAAGTCAGTAGTTGATTCATCCAAAGTGGTTGAATAATATGTATTTTCCTTTTGAAGTATTGCATGAAGTTGTTCTATTAAGTTGAAGGCTAATGCATGCTGCCAATCAGTTATGGTTCTCTTTGAAAGAGGCAGTTGTTTGTGCTTTGAAACATTATCGGAGTCTAAGCATCCTGCTACTTGAACAATGTGTTCTTTCACAATTTCTACATCACTGAATGGCTTCCCTTTTTTTCTCAAGTATATAAGCTCCGCTATAAGTTGCTTCAGTGGCATTATTTCCAGGTCTTATTGCTGCTTGAAAGAATTTTCTTTGCTTTTTGCTTTTCATCTTTTAATTTCTGCAACGCAACCTTTCATGCCTCTCCCACTAATTTAAAATATTTGTGGCCCTTATGAGTATTATAATGCTGATGAGCACTGAATTTCTTTAATATTGATATTGCAGTACTACAAAGCAAACAAATAATCTTATCTTTAGCAGAAACAAGATACTATTGCCATTCCCAATCCTCATTTAAAAAACCGTTTTCTTTCTTCAGCTTTCTCTTGGTCTTCTTTGACATGATGGGCTGTTAAGCAGACAGAATTAAAAAATACTGTGGAGCTGTGCAACTATTCACAGATTCCACTTCAAACAGAAACACAGTGCACTGTTGTCAAAAGCTGATAACAGACTGGCTTACTCGACCCCCATAAACTCTCTCCAACCAGCCTCATGCAGTAGTGGCGCCAGCCAGGCAGGGGAAGTTAGAACTAAATCACGAGCGTACCAGCCATCAATTTAGCTTTTATGGCTTACTAATGTTCTAATTGTGCTCGTCCATCTGGGAGGATTATTTTGTTGAAACTTTTTTTATTCTTTGGTATTTTAAATACATTCACCAGGCACGGTGGCTCACGCCTATAATCTTAGCACTCTGGGAGGCTGAGGCAGGAGGATTGCCTGAGCCCAGGAGTTCGAGGTTGCTGTGAGCTAGGTTGACACCACAGCACTCTTGCCTGGGCAACAGAGTGAGACTCTGTCTCAAAGAATAAAATAAAATAAAATAAAATAAAATAAAATAAAATAAAATAAAATAAAATGCTAACAAAAATGTACTAATAAAAATAAAAGGGTTTGTTCTGTAGTATTTGGATTCAGTTACAAGTCCGCACTTAAGCACCTAGGAGGCCACATGTGACCTTGAGGCTGCAGGCTCCCTACCCTTAGTTATTGTCAAACCCAAGACAAAAACTCATGTATGAGAATGTCACTCTGAACTTCTCATCTGATTATTACACAAAACCACATGGTTACAGGATTCCCACATCTTTGGAAAATATTAGCTCTTACTTACTGATCTCTTTCTCTTAGTGTAGAGAATTGGCACTATTTTAAATCTTCCACTTTTGACCGTCGCAATCTTTATTAAAGGATTTAAGCCTAAGCTATTAACTCCGGCTGCAGAACATTAGTCTGAGAGATGGGAAGCAGAAACATGCTTTATGTATTAACATATCTCACCTGGATAAGAAGTGTGATACCCACCATAGCCAGCCAGCTCACTCCCTGACACTACACCTTAAGCTCTAATCACCTCAAAAAAATTTTGCTGGTGCTATATTTTTCTTTTCCATTTTCTTAAAATAAATATATGAATCATCTATTCCTGATGACCTCTAACATCAAGTTACTTTTCCCTTATGCAATGTGTAAAGATTATCCACATTTCAATTGACCTTATAAACCACTTTAAATTTAAGGGTTTTGATTAAGGGGTTTGAATAGAGCATTTTGTCCTTTGAAAAGGACTTTCTGTACTATTAATATAGAATGGTGTGACTATTTCACATATATATACAGCTCATTAAATGGATCAACCTAATCACCAGCCCATATTAACTTTTAGAAAAGGATTTTCCAAAGAATAAAAGTCTGTTTCCTCACTTAATATTATCATCTGCCTTGTTGTTTCTCCTTAAATTCTGCATACACCTTCCTGTACATTTTTTCTCTGGTTGTTAGAGAAGCTCTACTTCTCCCTGAACACATGAGAAGACAAGGTACTTCTTCACTTTATTTTAAATAAAGTTTACATCATCTTTACAATTCACAAATCATTGTTTGCCTCTTTCAGAATAGTTGTTTGTGAAGGTCAAAAACAGTTGAATATTGCAACAAATGCTGGTGAGGATGTGGAGAGAT
>CAUYRT010006544.1:0-19532 GCA_963574885.1 Lepilemur ruficaudatus
ATTAGCCAAACATGGTGGTGGTGTGTGCCTGTAGTCCCAGCTAGTTGGGAGGCTGAGGTGAGATGATAGCTTGAACAGAATATGAGGCTGCAGTGAGCTATTGCCAATTCACTCCAGCCTAGGAGGCAGAGCTGGATTCCCCCCCTCTGTCTCTCTGTCTCTCTCTGTCTCTCTCTCTGTCTCTCTCTCTCTCTGTCTCTCTCTCTTTCTATATATATATATATATATATATATATATATATATATATAAACACTTTCCAAGTTTTAATATCTACTATGGGGATCATTCACCTAAATTAGTCAACTAAACTAAAGCTCTTGGATTTTTCAATCTTTTTAAGAGTATAAACAGTTCCTAAGGTCAAAACATTTGAGAATCACTGGTCTGTGAGATAAAATGTAAGTTTTTTTAGATACTTAGATAGAGTCATTAAATCCCAGCAATAGCTTCCCTTCCCAGAAATTTGATGAGTGACTTCTATAGACACTAAATGAACCAATCTCTATTGAAATACTTGCCCTTGGATACCTCTGTGCAATCTTTCACAATATTTGTCCATCATGTGATGGTCTCTTCCATTCTTTGCCAGATGCACTTTTATTTATATCATAAAAAAAGAGAAAGAAGTCACCAAAAATCATGTTTTAAGTATTACCATCCAAATATAGAATCATTTTCTCTCTTGTATATATTTTCTCAATGCACACTTTTCAGTGTCCTTTTGTGTCACTAAATATTAGTGAACTATGAGCCATTGTAAACCAAGTTCTTTGTATTTTATTCAGTTTTGCTTTATTCCCTCATGCTAAGGTATTTAGCACATAGTCATTAAAAAATAATCCACTGAATTTTATTGGTAAATGTTTTGTAGAGCTGAGATTGGGAATTGAATTTTTTTGAAAACTAGAAATACTATTTTTAAATTAGAATTTAGGGATCATTGACAATTGAGTATATTTTAGATTGTATCATTGTTTTCTTTAATGTATATCAGCACCATTTTTCCTGCTACTTTGAGGTTATAGTACCTATAATTTGTTTTTTTGATGGGTAATAAGTTGCTTTCTTAAAAAGATATGACTGTATGTGTTTTTCTTGCTGATTTGTTTGAATTCTTTGTAGATTCTTGTGATTAGCCCTTTATTGAATGTATAGTTTGCAGATATTTTCTCCCATTCTGTAAGTTGTCTGTTTGCTCTGTTGATTATTTCCTTAGCTGTGCATAAGCTTTTTAATTTAATCAAGTCTTATTTATTTATTTTTTGCTGTTGTAACCCATTGGGGTCTTAGTTATAAATTCTTTGCCTAGATAGATATCTAGAAGAGTTTTCCCCGCATTTTCTTCTAGAATTCTTACAGTTTCGTGTCTTACATTTAAGTCTTTTATCCATCAGGAATTAATTTTTGTGACTGGTGAGAGATAGGGGTTCTGTTTCATCCTCCTGCATGTGGCTATACGTTGTTCCCAGCACCATTTATTGAATAGGGCTTTTTTTCCCCAGGGTATGTTGTCTGTTTTGTCAAAGTTCAGTTGGCTTTAGGTGGATGATTTTATATCTGCTTTATCTGTTCTGTTCCATGGGTCTCTGTCTCTATTTTTGTGCCAATACTATGTTGCTTTGGTTACTATAGTCTTGTAGTATAGTTTGAAGTCTGGTAACATGATGCTTCCAGTTTTATTCTTTTTCCTTGAGATTGCTTTGGCTATTCAGGCTCTTTTCTGATTCCAAAAGAAGTATAGAATTGTTTTTTCTGTATCTGTGAAATATACTATTGGTATTTTGATGGAGATTGCTTTGAATCTATAAATCAGATAGTATGCAGTCAAATGCTCTACCCCTGAGCTATACCCCCCTACTTGTAAATCAGATAGTATGATATCAGTTTTGAAAGTATGGACATTTTAACAGTGTTAATTCTGCCAATCCATGAGCATATGTTTTTCCATTTGTTTGTGTCTTGTGAGTGTTCTTAGGTACTATGTTGACTTTCTCATTATTTAATGCACTATTAATCCTAAAGTGACTGTCATTTAATCTTTTTTCCAATTATTACAAAAGTTAAATTATTATACAAGTCTTCGAAGTATGCAGCCTCTATTCTGCTTGCAACTGATAGAATTCGAATTGCTGACTTCAGTTACACAGAAGGATTTCTTTTCTAAGATGTAAATAAATCTCACATTGAGCCTGAGATATATTTCTGTAGAAATGTACATCGCTTATAAAAGTTATTCTTAATATGTGTATGTATTAATATAAATTAACTTATAATGTCAACCAGATAATGTACATGACAGAAGCATTTTTTAGCTGCATAAAGATTGCGACTTATTATTGAATGTTGTGAACATGAATTTGTGTAGCCTGACCAACATTTATACCCCTTTCATCTGGTGAAAAGCTTTGATTTTTCTCTGATGAATGTCCTTCCTTACTCTCAGTTTCTATGAGTGCTGTTAGAATTGGCTCACATCTAATTTCCTGGAGCACATGGCAGAGGTCTGGCTCATCAAAGCACTAAGTGATTAACTACAGTGATTCAGAGATAGTCAAGAAGAACCTTACAGGAACCAAGCCAAGCCAAGAAAACCTTATAGGAACTATTACTTGAAATATTGGGAAAGAGGTTTAGTTTTTCAACTGAAGTTGTCAAAACACCAAGATAGAATCTTGAAGCTGTTGATGGCTACTTTTCACAACATTTGCCAAGGGTATCCCTGGGAATCATGCCAAAGAGAAATATGCTAAGTCATGAGAAGAAGAAAGATTAATTGATAATGAATTATTTCAGCCCCTGGATCCAATTATTCCTGAAGCTAAAAAAAAAAAAAAAAAATTCTTGGACTTTCTGCTTGCATAAGGCAATATATATATATATATATATACACATATATATATGTTTATACATGTGTGTATGTGTGTGTTTGCATAATTTCTTACAGGTAGTTTGAGTTGGGTTTCTATTCATTAGCATATATAACCATATATAACTAATATAATAAAATTAAATCTGCTTTTACATCAGTCTTGCCACAAATGTGTACCATAAAACAGACAAATGAATTCACAGTATGCATTATGACCATATTACAGATATAACTGATTATGCTGTAGACAAATAAGATAACTGAAGCTATATCATTCAGTTCCTAAAACATAGACATGCTACATGTATTAACCTATTTTCTTTCCCAATGACTTCATGTAAAATTCAGGGACAAAAATATAGGTGAGTTAATTTGAAATATAAATTACAGTTAAGTTATAATATAACTCCTGGTTTTTCAGTGTGTCTTTTCATGATAAAAAGGAGAAAAACAATTTTAGTATATAAATAGTTCCTGAATTTTCTACACAATGACTAAAAAAGAATCTTGTAAAAATAATATAGTAGCCATATAATATATACCGTTGTTAATCTATAGTTTGCTGAACTTTAAAGCACATGCAACCACAGTAATATTTTCTAGAATTTTATTGTACTTTATACTAAACTATGCAATAAATAAACCCACATCTACATTCTTTTTTTACTATTCTACATTCATTTTATCATGTATAAAAACTTCTGTTATTATTTTAAATACTAACGCCACTAAATTTTAGTAAGATGGATGTCACACAAAATATATTGAACCATTGTGTGAAATTTAGCAAGAAAAGAATAGTATTCTAGTTATACATTAAAAAACATTTATAGTTTTAAGATGTTACTGACATACCAGAAGCAGATCAGTGAAAGTTATTCCCCTTTTTTAGGTTAGTAAAGTATCTACTAGTTCTACAATTGAAAAACTTATCTAAAAAAAGTATATCATTAATAAAACTGAAATACTAGATAATTCATTCTGAAAAAATATTAGTTATGATAAAATATAAATGTTATACTCTGGTTTGGAATACATATAATAAACTATAGGAAATTTATGCAGTAGGTTTCAGTTACATTTTCTTCTGACAAAGAAGCATTATGAAAATTACACATGAGTTTAAATTTGAGGTTAACTTCACATAATATACAATTAACTGTTTTAAGGCATACAATTCATTGGTATTTAATTGTGCAGTCACCAGCTCCCTCTAATTTCAATAGTTTTTCATCACCTCTTAAAAACACTATATGCATTTTAGGTAATCATCTTCATTCCCCAAGCCCCTGCTAAACTCTAATCTGGTTTTTATCTCTATGACATTGCGTATTTTGGACATATAATATTAAAGGAATCATATAATAAGTGACTTTCTGTGTCTGAATTCTTTCACATAACAATATGTTTTCAAGTTTCATACAAGTTTTATTATGTATCAGCACTTTATCCATTTTTATGAATGAATGGCATTTCATCATACACACACACACACACACACACACACACTACAGTTTGTTTATCCATTCATCTGTTGGTGGGCATTTAGATTGCTTCTACTTTTGTGTATAAGTTCCTGTGCAGAAACATGTTTCATTTCTCTTGCATGTGTATATGCACAGGAGTGAAACTGCTGCTCATATGGTAGTTCCACGTTTAACATTTTGAGAAATACCAGACTGTTTTCTACACTGGCTGCACTATTTTACATTCCGACCAAAGTAACATACAAAGATTCCTATTTCTTTGCACTTTCAACAACACTTGTTATTTCCATTTCCATTTCCAATTAAAGCCATCCTAGTAAGTATGAACTGGTATCTCATTGTGGCTTTGTTTGAATATTCTTAATGACCAATGATGTTGGCCATCTTTTTATGTGCTTGTTTTGGCCATTTGTATCTTCTTTGAAAAAATATCTGCTCAATCCCTTTGCCTATTTTTAATTGAGCTATCTTTTTGCCATAGTATTATAAGAGTTTGGGCTTCCCCTCCCCCATATTCTGGATATTTAGCACTTAGATATGTGAATTGGAAATATTCTCTCTCATTCTGTAAGTTGTATTTTTCCATTCTTTGTAATACTCTTTGATGTACAAAAGTTTTAATTTTTAGGCAGTCCAGTTTGTTATTCATGTTTTTGGCATCAAATCTAAGGATCCATTGCCAAATCTGAAGTCATGAAGATTTACCTCACGTTTTCTTCTAAGAGTTTAATAGTTTGGGTTCCTATATTTATATTGTTAATCCATTTTGAGTTAATTTTTGGATACGGTGTCCAAATTTCTTTTACATGTTATAACACAGTTGTCTCAGCACCATTTGTTGAAGAGAAGATTCTTTCCCTATTGAACGCTATAAGCAAAATTGTTAAAAATCAGTTGGTGATAAATGTTTGGGTTTATTTCTGGACTTTTAATTCTATTTCATTGATTAACATATATATGCCTATGCCAGAATCATACCATTTTGATTATTTAAATTTATAGCAAATTTTGAAATTGAGAAGTGTCAGTTCTCCTATTTTCTTTCTCATTGTTCAGTACCATTGGCTATTTGGGGCCCATTACTGCACCATCTAAGTTTTAGGATCAGTTTTCTATATCTGAAAAATTGTTATTGGAATTTTTATGGAAATTACATTGAATCAATAGATTGACTTTTAGATTATTGGTATCTTAACATATCAAATCTTCTAATCCATGAAAATTGAAATAATTTATTTCCCGTAAGTCCAATGACTATTTATTTTAGAAATTGAAATTAATTTTCCCCTTTTGAATAAGCAAAATTGATTATTTACTACCCACAAACAACCAAATCCTATGTTCCTAGACATTATGGGGTTCTTATTACTGTATGAACTTGTAAATGTTATATGTATTCATTTTATTGTAATTCTCATAGGGTATGTGATTTTATACAATTTTTTTCTGTCTATATTTATTCAGAATTGTAGATATTGGGCAATTGAACAGACCCGGTATTTTCTTTAAAGTGTAATTTTTATTCCAAGTAACAACCAAATGGTAACAGCTTTTGTAAATAAATTCGTATTTATGATTGTGGCTAGCAAAAATATAAAAGTTTTTCATAATCTTCATATAGATGAGTCTTGCTTTATTTCTATGTTTCTATTAGATTGTTTCATAAACTATAGTAATAATTATTAGAGAAAGTTCTAATGTCAACTCACAAAACTGGAAAATTCATAATTGAATTTTCACATCACAAAGACATGTCACTGTATTCTAACTCACACCATTGCATGAATTAGGACACTTTGAGTAAGAGTTTACTAACCAAATTTGCTTGCATAAGCATTTCACTATTCCACCGAAATATAAGAAGTAAAACAATCAAAAAAGAGTCATTGTTAAGGCGGAAACATATTTTTGTACTGACTGGAAAAGTGCTACTTTTTCACCTTTTTGTGTACAGCAAGTTCCTTTCACCTTGCCAATCTTGTCCATTCCATTCATTATGTTTGAAATTCTTTAACCCCTCCCCTGGACTCCAACCCTCTGGTTTAGCAATTCCTTGAAATCTGAACTTAAATGTCAATTCTACAGGGGCGTCTTGACCAACAAACCAAACTGAATTAGCTGTTTTCCTTATATATCTTACTATTTTTTCTGTAGTTATTTTTCATAGCAAGTACCACATTTGTAATTAGTCAATTATGGGCATAATCATTTGTTTAAAGAAAAGCTCCCTGAGGCTGTTCACTTTAAATAGAGAAGTGTACATATACTGACAAATAATTGGTATTGTATAAATATTTGTTAGATAAATAATTATAAATGTATCTTACAATAGTATTGTGCCTTACAGTTTTAAGAGTTCTCATGTATTTTTTAAACAGTAGAGGATTCATGAGAATCCATAATGCAAACAACAAATGTAAATAAAAATACATTACTCATTTTTCAGAGAGATATTATAAAGCCATGCATTTTGTTTCTTATCTGAAACAAGTAGTATATATAGATGCACATATAATCCTAAATGGTTCTATGTTCAAATACAATCATTTTAAGATTTTTGTATTATGAGGATTTAGGTTGCTAAAAAAATTAAAAATACACAATAAATGGAAAGATACTCAGTGCTAGCTTAAGATTTAATACCAATCAATTGAATTTTCTGTATGAACAGAATACATTACAAAAAAAGATTTCATCTCAACTCTGCAGTCCCCAAGCCCCAGGCTGCAGACCCGTACCAGTCCCTGGCCTGTTAGAAATCAGGCCACACAGCAGGTAAGCAGCAGGTGAATGAGTGAAGCTTCATCTGTATTTACAGGACTCCCCATCACTTGCATCACTGCATGAGTGCCGCCTCCTGTCAGATCAGCAGGAGCATTGGATTCTCTTAGGAGTGTGAACACTACTCTACACTGCACATGTGAGAAATCTAGGTTGTGTGCTCCTTATGATAATCTAATGCCTGATGATCCGAGATGGAGCTGAGATGCTGATACCAGCACTGGGGAGTGGCTGCAAATACAGATTATCTTTAGCAGAGAAGTCTGTCTGCACAATAAATATAAATGTGCTTGAATCATCTGAAAACCATCCCCTGACTTCAGTCCATGGAAAAATTGTCTTCCATGAAACTGGTCTCTGGTGTCAAAAAGATTGGGGACCACTGTCTTAACAGATGCAGTAAAATAATGTGAAAAAAATATGACTCATTTATGCTAAGAATATCTCAGAAAACTAGGCAAATATGGGAGCTTGTTCTATATGATAAAAAAATAAAAAACAACAGCTAACATCATATTTAAATGTTGTAATAATTTATTTGTTAATTTGACTACACTATCGTGCTCAGTTGTTTGGTCAACACCATTCTAGATGTTAATGTGTGAAAGAATTTATCATATGTGATTAACACTTACATCAGTAGACTTCGAGTAATGCAGATTACACTCCATAATATGGGTGAGTCTCAGCCAATTAGTTGAAGTTCTTAGGAGAAAAGACAGGTTTCCCAAAGAAAAAAAATCTGCCTCAGACTACAACATTAATTCTTACCTGAATTTCCAGACTGCTGGCTTGTGTGTGTGTTTGTGTGTATGCTATTGGTTCTCTGGATCACCTTGACTAACAGAATTGTGAAATACCAAAAGGTTTTTTTCTAAGTTAAGGAACCAAGTAAGGATGTTTCCTGTCTCACCATTTCTATTCAACTGTCTACTTTCGCTCCTAGAAGTGTTATAAAGTTAAAAATAGAAAAAGACATAAATATTGGAAGAGAAGTGGTAAAACTTTCCCTACTCACAGTCTTCATAATTATCTATTAGAACAAAGTCATGCAATACAAATATAACAAGAACCACATTAAATGCCTAGTAAAGATAGTAAGAAATTAAATGAAATAGGTGAAACTAAGTAGATAATATAGTTTATTTAACACAATATATTCAAAATGCATCTCAAATAAAAAATATTTTTGACATATTTTAAAATCTTTTTATCATACTGCCTACAAAATCTAGTAAGATTTTACACTTAGAATGTATCTCAATTTAGACTAGCTCCATTTCAATTGCTCAATAGTCACATGTGGCTAGAGGCTATTATATTGGACAACACTATATTTAAAACTTCTAAAAAATTTGAAAACAACTACTTATACTAACAATTAAATCTGGTAATCTCACTAATACAAGGTGAACAAGACATTTGTTGTGCTGCACATTAATTTAATTAAGCAAGCTTTCTCTTGAATTCTAACTCTGAGGATTACAAGCAGGCAGGATACCAGTATTTTTAATTGTATAGTTTTAGGAAATTTGTTTCCTACTTTAAAATACCTTTCATTTTTGTCCAATAAAATGAAGGGTTTACTAGCTTCTTCTGACTTCATGTCGCATGTTGTTGCCTAACAGAATAACACCTAACCAAAACACTGAGAGGGATAATAGTATTCTTAATATAAAAAAGGCTTATCTCAGCTTTCTCTGCTACTTACACATTGAAAACCATACATTATTTAGAATCTTTTAAGGTTATCCAATAACACATTCTCTAAGAGATAATTGAGGTAATATACCCAAAAAAGTAGTAAAATTTCAGGTTTTAATACGATAACTATATGTGAAGTATATTCATGAGTGTGAATGGTTTCTATATCTAAATCTATTGGGGCAAAGGGCAAATGGAAGGTATTATAAGTACTGAGAATTATAGCTCAATACCCGACTCATGCATTAATAAGTGCTCTAGCTTAATGCTTAAATAATTCACAGTTACTATATTTTTAATATATGATACATTTTATATTTTTCTAGATAAAATGTATTCACAAAACACTAAATCATTTTTTACTTAAATAAAAATGTATTGTTCTCTACTATGGAACAAGAAGAAATTCAGAAATGGTAAATTAAGTTTTACTCAATTTATAAACAACTGAAATAATCTCAAAAAGCATTTCCAAATCAGTTTTCTTTGAAACACTAAATTTTTAATTATTTATTGATGTTGCAAAACAAGTAATTTCAAGATTAAATTACACAAAGAGAGAGAAAATACATACTTCTTTTTATGAGAACACTCTGAGCATTTAAGGTTCAATAAATAGTGCTGAGAAAATGATAGCCACATGCAGAAGAAGGAAATTGGATCCTTATGACTCACTGTATATTAATACAATAATTAACTCAGAGTGGAATAAAGACAATTCTAAGACCTGAAACCATAAAAAGATTAGAAGAAAACACAGAAAAACTCTTCTAGACATCGGCCTAGGCAAAGAATTTATGAGTAAGATCTGAAAAGCAAATACAGCAACAACAAAAATAAATAAATGGGACTTAATTAAATTAAAAAGTTTCTGTAAGGAAAGTAAATAATTAACAGTGAATAGACAACCTACAGAATGGGAGAAAGTATTTGCAAACTATACATCTAACAAAGGGCTAATACCCAGAATCTACAAAGAACTTAGATCAGCAAGAAAAAACAAATAACCTTATTCAAAAGTGGGAAAAGATATAAACAGATTTTTCTCAAAAGAAGACAGACAAATGGCCAACAAACATATCAAAAAATGTTAACATCACTAAGCATTGGAGAAATGCAAATTAAAAACATATTGAGCTCTTTCTCGTCCCGTCTCCTCTCCTCTTCTTCATCCCGTCTACTCCGATCTGGTCTCCTCTTCCTCATCCTGTCTGGTCTTCTCTTCTTCATCAGGTCTTGTCTCATCTTCTGGTCTCGTCTCCTCAGCCTTGTTTGGTCTCATCTGGTCTCGTCTTCTCTTCCTCATCTGGTCTGGTCTCTTCATTGTCAGGTCTTCTCGCCTCTTCTGATCTTGTCTCCTCTTCTTCATGTGGTTTCGTCTCCTCTTCCTTGTCCTGTCTGGTCTCCTCTTCCTTGTCTGGTCTGGTCTGGTCTCCTCTTCATCGTCAGGTCTTGTCTCCTTTTCCTTGTCCAGTCTCCTCTGGTCTGGTCTCCTCTTCTTCGTCTGGTCTGGTCTGTTCTCCTCTTCATCATCCAGTCTCGTCTCTTCTTCCTCATCCAGTCTCGGTTTTGAAAGTTTTGAATCATCAAATGGTAGGACAATGAATAAATTAAATTCCACCCCTCCAAAAGAAACCATAATGAGATACCACCTTCTGTCTGTCAGAATCATCACTATTAAAAAGTGAGAAAAAAAAATGGATGTTGGTGCAGATGGGGTGAAAAGGGAATACTTATACGCTGTCAGTGGGAATGTAAACTAGTACAACTGCTATGGAAACAATATGGAGATGCCTCAAGAACTAAAAGTAGACCTAACACCACTACTGGGTATCTACCCAAAGGAAAATAAGTCATTTAGTAAAAAGACATCTGCACCTGGATGTCACAGCACAATTCACAATTTCAAAGATATGGAACCAACCTAAGTGGCCATCAACTGGTGAGTGGATAAAGAAAATGTGTATGCATATGTACACACACACACACAAACACACACACGCACACACACCATTGAGTAAAATAATGTCTTTTGCAGCAACATGGATGGAACTGGGGACTATTATCCTAAGTATCTCAGGAATTGAAAAACAAATACCAAATATTCTCACTTATAACTGGGAACTAAATGAGGGATATATATGGACATAAAGTGGTGTTATGGACATTGAAAACTAAAGGGGAGGGATAAAATTCCACCTATGCGGTACAGTGTAAATTATTCTGGTGATGGGTATGCTGAAAGCCTTGACTTCAGCATGATATAATTCATCCATGTAACAAAAACACTTGTATCTCCTAAACTTTTTGAAATTAAAAAGTAAAAATAAAAAGCTAGTAAGCATTTTCAATTTTCAAGAGAGAATTTGCAATATTTCCCAAGCTTATTTCATGAAAATATTTTTTAGCTAAACCCCTATGAAATTCTACTGTTTATCTTAACAAGTATTTGGGAAAATGGCCAAAATATTATCTTTTCTCTTTTAAAGATTTGAGAATATTTTATTTTTATTTTTCTCAAAATATCTTATTGGGAAATATATATACATAAATTTTTAAGCTATCTTAGCTTCTTTTATTTTAAAGTTTTGAATCAAATGTGCCAAACAAAATACATTGACAGTTTATTTCCAATATTTGCCAAATATACTAAAATAAATAAAAATATTGAGCACAAAATAAGCTAGCCATATTTAATATAAAAAAATATTTTTTTTTCAACATTTGCAGTATTTTTATAAACAGACCATTCAACATATATCATCATGGTATATCCATCTAACATTCTTTTTTTTATGTTTATGTTTTATTTAGATTTTTTTCCATCTGGGCAGTTCAAAGACCATTTTCATTAAGCTTTCAAGAAATAATCAGTATGATTTTCAACAAAGACTCTATATTATTAAACTGTCTATTGATGTTTTTACACTTCACCTGATATATAACATTAGTTCAACAAAAAAAAAGGTTTAGATATAAAATTTTTAGTTGCTTAATGAAATTTAAGTATTCAGGTATCTCAAGAATGTTATCATGTTTTAATAACTAACTAAATAAAATTATATCAAGTTTTTTTGATATACTTGGAATTTTTTCTTGTATAGAGCTAACCAAAATAGCACATATAATTATAGTGATCCTTTCAGAATAGAAAAAAAACATACACAATTTCTGAAAATGATTTCAAACACATGGGGTTCCATCTGCTTCCTGCTCTACTTTTAAAGTGCAAAGTCTAATATCATGGTAGATTCGGTAAGCTGCATTCAGAATGTGAGACAACCCCATGTCTGCCAGCTCTGCAACAAGTAGGTTAGTTCTTCTATAGAACAGGAATTGTTTCCTCTGATCATCCTCCTCTCCCACCTCCACTATAAAATCTGCTTAATAGTTTGCCACAATTTACTTAATCGTACTTAAATTTATTACTTAGGGATAAAACATTAATATTCCAGGAAGCCCCTATAAAATACAAATTTATTAGTTGAAATGTTCACTTAATACCCTACTTGTCACCACTCAGTATTTCATACTAACAGTGATTCTTAAATTTTTGGTCTTGGGAGCTCTTTAGACTCTCAAACCTTATTAAGGACCCCAGCAAGATTTTGCTTATGGAGGCTCTAGCTATTTACATTTAAAATGTAAACTAATAAATTTATAAATATTTATATACTAATGAATTTAAAAACAGGTATAACAAACCCTTACATATTAACATAAATACCATATTTTTAATGAAAAAAACTAATATGTTTTCCAAGACAAAAATAATTGTGAGAAGAGTGTCATCGCATTACATTTTTTAAAATCTCTTTAATGTCTGGATTAAAGAAGATAATTGGATTGTCATATGAGCTCTAATGTCAAACTGTTGTAATGATATCACCTTATGTAGCCTTTGAAAAACTCCACCAAACAATCTTAGTATTATAAAAATGGTTTTGAATTGAGTTATATCTTGAAAGTATTTTCAAGGGGCTCTTGGAACCCACCCTTCCATGGTGTACATCAAGTCAAACTGTGGTCAAGCAGGTAACAACATCCCTGAAAAATCTTCAAGGGAATAGAACATGGATGTAAATATTGGGGAAAAGGGTCTGGACAGAAAGGCCAAAAGATGTGAATGGACAGCTGGAAAATGTATGGAGAATAATGGAGGTTATGAAAGCCCCTAAGTCAAATTTCACTGATTTTGCAAATTTTCTCTGAGTTAGCTCTATCAAATATATTGTTAATTATTGAGATAAGATGCTTTCTTAACATTTCTTTTTAATAAGACCATTTCTTATATTAAAATTGAGTTACCACACTGAAATTATATGGGTATATTTTGTTAACCTATTCCTACATTATAATAATATTGACACAAGAAAACAATATTGACTGCAAAAGGTAACAGGTGTTAAGGCATGATTTTATTTTTCTTCCAGTCAATTATATCTCTTTTCAGACAGTGTAACCAAGGAGCGTCATCAATCTATTGAGCCCAACTATGAATAATTGTTTTTTTCTTAAAAATAATCCACTCTAAATTTCAGAGGGTATAAAGCCTAAGACAAAATAATATCTCAGTCACTGAGATCCAGAGCCCATACACTTCAACTTATTTTTATCAGTTTTATACTTATGCTGTTTATCAGTTCTTTAATGAAAATAAATTTTAATTATATAATTTGTCAGAACATAAAAAGGATACAATATGACAAAATATAAATTCTGTATTTGAATGTTGTATTTTTTAGTACAAACATTTGCATTTTTTTTTCCTGGTTACGGTCCTCTTTTATTTCATATGGGTTCAGACATCACGTAAGATTTCAGAATTAGAATTCAACTGAATATATATCACTAATCATGGTATCACATGTGCTTAAACAATTGCATTTTGTTCTGTCAAAGTGATTATTATAGGCATGACTTCTAATTTTTGAAACACAACATAAAAAAATTGAGTAATATTATTATTCAAAAAATTGAATACTATTATAATTGAATAATTCAATAATAATAAATAAAATAATCTGAATAAAAACTATAAAATTTGAATCATATAAACATACAGCAATCATAATTTCATAAATGTAAATAAAATTATATAATGTATTGTGGTTTGAAATAGATATGATACTGTGAAATAACTTTGAATCTTACCTAATACACAAACTATAATCTTTTATTAAGAAAGGAAGATTATTTCTAATCATGATAGAGGGAAGGAGCAAAAAAATACAAAGAGGAGTATTTGAGATGCAGTTTTAGATTAGGGATTGACATGCAACTTACATTATCCTATTTGCATCTAAAACTTAACTAAGAAACATAAGAGGGCTATCATGTAAAACTCCTCAGAAAAAAATATTAATAATATATTGAAAATGTAAAATCAGGAAATGTTATTCTCTGGAGATGACTGGCTATTAAATAAAGAATTTCTTTTAAAAATTTCAGAATATTACAAGGGTACAAACATTTTGGTTACATGACTTACTTTTGAACAGTTTGAGTCAACGTTATGTGTTGAATGAATGTTATGACAGCAATCGAAAGAAGAATTGCTAAGTTCAAATATGTCATAAGGTTATTTTGCACAAGTTTACGCAATGGTAATAGGACTTACTTAGGAGAGCACTTAGAGCTTGTTCATTTTTTTCTGGAGATGGTAGAGTCAAACATTTTCATGTAGGGTTTTTTATTACCCTTTCAATATAAGCCCAGCTAATGTGTTGCTGGAAGAGTAAGATCTCTAGCATCCACCCAAATGTGAAGGCTAGGTATTATCTAAGATCATTAAGGACCACACAAGAGAGGCACTTCCTCCACCTAATTCACTGTGTTTCTATTGTACAGCCCTGAGATAAGAATCAGACTCCAGGGAAAGGTATGAGCCTAGGGAAAATATGTTCTTAATGATCTCTCCATCACCAAGTGAAAGTATATAGTGCATATGGGCCATTGCAAAGCAAATTTCTGTGCAAACTAAGAGCTGCCACTGGCTGATTAACAATCAGCCCATCTGTTCCTTAGGCTTACTGAACCCTGAGTAGCAGACCAGGTGCAAGTCGTTAACTGAACTTTCCTATGAGGTGAGAAAATATTTTATAAAAACATCAAAATCTGGATTTTGGTTCAAAATATGAGGGAATCCTTTCCTTTTTGGCAACACTCCCCCACCCTTGGAATTACTAAAAGTTACACGTTAAAACTAAAAGTAAAGCAATAATTTAAACAAAATCTTTTTTTTTTTGTAACAAATACTATGCTTATTTAAGAAATGGACTTTGTCAGTGTCTGACTTTTTTCTGGTATAAGTTTAATTCAGATGTATATATAATTATTTTTATTGTTCCTGCATTTGTTAACACTACAATTTGGGGACACATAACACTTTGGTGTGTATAATCAAAATTGAATAGCATTCTTTTCTCTTCTAAGCTTGAAAACTTGGAAGCAACTGCGGAAATAATAACACAATTTTAGTGCTCCCATTTGTTCACTAGTGTTTTATTCTTTCTCATATATTTCACATATGGTGTTCCACATTTTTAGCAGCAACAGTGCAGGTAACATATACTTACAACAGGTGTTCATGAATAAAACCTAATGAAAAGGTAACAATTCTTAGATTTTGCAGAATAGTTCCCACTGTTGAGTATTCTAAGCAGCTATGTAGTTTTGCTCCCCACAGCTATTAAAAAGTACAAACACATGGAACCCAGATAACAATGGAAAGTATTGCTGTCTATCAGACTCTGGAGATGAGAATGACATCTTTATGTTCTCGGGAATGAATCAGTTAACATACATATAATAACAGTGAATATTATTTAATCCTCATATTTACACTAGTTATTATCCCCATTTCCACACAAAATGAAACTGTCAAAAGCTCACATGTAAGCGCAAGTCTTTTTACTAGCACTCTTTAAAAAGTTTATTCACCTAATTTCCTCATTAGGCTTGTGGTAATAGCTAAAGAATTCTGCTGACACTCGTTGTGGACACAAAAGACATTCCAAATGTGTAAGAGGTGCTGACTTTCAAAAGAACTGTAAACAACAGTAATAAAAATCATTTCCAATTTGTCCTTCCCAAAATATCTCAATTGGTTATATGATTCTGTTTTTACTATGTCTGAGCCTGTTTTCTGTGGCTAATGATGGAATACCTGAAACTGGGTAATTTATAAGAAATGAAATTTTTCTTACAGTTATGGAGGCTGAGAAGTTCAAGGCGGAGGTGCCACATCTTGTGAGCACTTTCTTGCTGGTATAGAGTCCATAGGCACAGGACATCACATGGCAAGGGGGCTGAGAGAACCAACTCAGGTCTCTCTCTTTCCTCTTATAAAACCATTAATTCCACTGCTGTGATAACCCATTAATTCCCTAGCCCATTAATCCATGAATCCTCAAGTGGATTTATTTACTGGTGGGGCAGATGTCTCATGACCCACCTTGCAATACTGCCACAGTAGGGATTAAGTTTCAATATGAGTTTTGGAGGGGCCAAATATTCAAATCATAGCATACTCTTTTTTAAAAATGACATATAATCTGTAGCACATGAATAACCCTTCATAATTCATGTGGTTTTTTAACCAATTCATTGTATGGGCCATGCATTGCCAATAAAGCCTTTAGCTTTTAGAGTATGTATATTTTTATTAGTCTCCAAAAGCCCTTAGTTCGTTGTTACATATGTACCAATGCCTCAATAAAGACATGTTCACTAGCAAAATACAGTCAAAATTTAAAGCATGAACTAAAAAATGGCATGTTCATTGTAATTTATAAAAACACTAAACTATTTCATCACTAGAGCAAGATTAATAAATGACAGCACTTGCAAAACTTCTTCACATAGATTTATAAGAAGCATTTATCTTGTTATTCTTTCTTTAAAAAAAAAATCTACGATCAGTTTAGTTCAGATCTAACCTTGAACAGAAGTTATAAGCAGGTATTGCTATACTTACACATTAAAATAACAAGTAGATTTTCATTAAATATAATGGATTCAGCAAACATGAATAAAAACTCCTTGAGTTATACTGAATATATGACCAAAAAGAAATTCTGATAAGAAAATTTCAGGATCGTAAACAATATTAATTGAACATCTGCACTCTACACATCTCAGAACTATATGTTAAAGTGACTTAACTAAATAATTTAGAGTATTTCCAGCTAGAAATAATTATCTTACAAACGTCTGAGAGCAAAATATACACCGTATTTCCTAATTTTCCTTTTCTCCACTCAATATGTAGAATTCTTTGGTTATTGTTTTTCATCTAAAGTTATTCCCATAGTTCACTGATTCAAATTCATTCCAAATCCAGCCTTCAAGGGCTTTCCTCCTTTTCTAGATCTCCCATTGTGTTGTCTTCTAATACCTCATTCATATGGTTAACACTCTCCCCTACACTCACTGGTTGTGTGCCTGTGTGTGTGCGTGTGTGTGTGTGTGTGTGTGTGGTTTTATAACTTTGATAATCAGCAGCTAGACCTCATCCACATTGACTATCTGTATATTTTGGAAAGAGGTGACAAGGGGCACAGGTAACAACTGTACCTAATTAGTTTGGTGAATTATCTTTATTATATTTTCTGGACAATCACAGGTATGAGACATTCTTATTCCTTTAGTTCAGAGAGTTTTGTTGAGCCTGGCGTCAGCAGTACATCTGGCATTCCCATCTCCTTCATGGTAAATTTCTAGATCTTTTTGAGTACTCAAGGAGCATGTTTCTTGAAGCCTACTTCTTGGATGTGCTTATGAATGTTGATGGTGTATTCTCTGGTCATCTCCTCATTGATGGCAGAAGGAATCTTCTTTTTTTCCTCAACCTTCTTTGTGAGAGCCAATCTTCCCAGCTTACACTAGAAAAGATTATCCCATACACTCTTAAATATTTTATTAAACCTTGCTTTTATACTTTGAACCATATTGGAAACTGTCACTTTTTATGATCTGTTTTTTTCTTCATCACTCATCATCCTTAAGTGTGAAGAGTTAGGACGGTACCCCTTTACTCCTTGATGACATTCGGAGTCCATATGTATGAAAATATATATACAAAAAATACTTTGTGTTTCAGATATTTTCTGAGATGTACCTTCTATTTCTGCTAGTTCATGTTGATTTTTAACTGCCTCGCCAGCCTCCTTCTTTCATTGAATATTTGCCATTTGGCTCAGAGTCTTCCCTCACATGTTAAGAAAAGTTCTTACAATATGTTCGAAGACATGAACTCTCTGCTTTATAACCTCTACATCTCTATTCTTTTTTTCTGTGCACTCTGTTCAGCGCCCTTCTCTATGTACTTTGCTATCACCCAAAAACCTTCTATCTCTGAGATCATGAAATCAAATAATCTATCTTCCACCTTAATCACTCAAGTACTTTTATCATCCCTATTCTTTGACATCATTAAAATGTCCATCACATGCATCTCTCTACTTTTTTCTACCTCCCAGCCATTCCTTTACTTCCTTCCCTGTGGTCCATAATTTCAACAATATCTGGGAAGTGGTCCTAATCCCTTGTCAATTATCCATTTTTGCTGTTCACCTGGATAACTTCACCTGCTTGTATTCAACTATCAGCCAACAGTCTCCTAAGAGTGTTTGCTTTTAAGCTGACCTTCTAATTCAGGCTCCTCTCTGCATTCACAGCAATTTATTATGAAATTCAAATCTTATCACATCCCTTTCCTGCTTAGAACTCACCAATTTTTTCATTGCTTTTAGCATGAAGTCCCAAATATACCTTAGTGACCTCTAAGCTTCCCAAGTAGCTGGACCACCATGCCTGGTTAATTTTTTCTATTTTTGGTAGAGACAGGGTCTCACTCTTGCTCAGGCTGGTCTCAAACTCCTGAGCTCAAGTAATCCTCCTGCCTTGGCCTCCCATTGTGCTGAGAGTACAGGCATGAGCCACTGTGCCTGGCCTCAATCTTACTTCTTAAAGAGCAGTACGACAGACTTTTATTTGTTTTGAAGCTGTTCAAGTACTAAAATTTTTAACATAGTGTTAAATCCAATGTAAGTTATTATTCTCCATCTTACCATTACCTTCCAACATAATTGATCACTTCTTCTTGCTTGTTGTATTTAATTGACATCCAGGATACTCTATTATTTTCCTTCCTCTACCTATATTACTATTGACTTACCTTTGTTATTTCTTGCAAGTTTCTCCTGATATTTCTTACTTCTAAAGAACAGAAAGCCCAAGGACTCAGGTTTTGTCTTCTTTTCTATTTACCATCCTACAACCAGACTTGAGGTGTTATGTACTAGCTAGTTTCCAGATGTATGTCCCCATGCTAGTTCTTTACCCTGAGTATCTGATTCATAAATCCAGTTATCTACTTGACATCTCCGCTATGTGTCTAGTGGATATCCCAACTGAACAAATTTTTTAAATTGAATTGATTTGTTCTTTTGTACAAATTAGTCTTTTCTATGATCTTTCCCATTTCAGCTCATGGCAACTTCATTTTCCTTGTACTAAGGGAAACACCGTTTAGTAATATTGACTACTTTTTTTTTTTTTTTTTTTTGAGACAGAGTCTCACTCTGTTGCCTGGGCTGTAGAGTGCCGTGGCATCAGCCTAGCTCACAGCAACCTCAAACTCCTGGGCTCAAGCAATCCTTCTGCCTCAGCCTCCCGAGTAGCTGGG
>CAUYRT010006545.1:0-17271 GCA_963574885.1 Lepilemur ruficaudatus
GCCACTTGTTTTCCGTTGTCTCTAATACACAGTTGAGATGGTCTCCGTATGTAATTTTCTCTTACTTTTGTCCCGTAATGTCGTATCTAAGAGTGTTCTCATGGCGTTAAAAATTCTTCATGGTTGCATAATATTGCATTATTATGGTTGCATAATAGTCCTCCACTTGGGTACGCAAGTTTACTCAACCAAATTTCTCTCGTTTGGGATATCCCCTTTTCTCATCCTACAGGTCAGTGAGCCAAATATAGGACTTAAATGCAAGGAGGCATACATACAATTACGACTTAAATATAAAGAGATCCATGGACAATTATGTTTCCCTTTTAAGATCAGCAAAAGGCATGTCTGTATTGCATCAGAATAATTACTGCTATTATTCTATCATTTCCTGAGATTTCGCAGTATATGAAAGTTGCAGATATTCCAAAGAAAATCTCAAATTCTACCTAGACGTTTTCACCCAAGGCACAGGTTTTCAGGCTGTGTTGACTCATGGTAAAATCCCCTGGGTTCGCGTGTCACCTACATCTTCTCAGCCAGCGACTCCTCCCAGGATGCAGCTGCTGCTACTGTCACTTTCAGTGCAACCAGAAAGTAGGTTGGAAAAGGGCCCGGGATCTGGAAGTCAGCAATCGAGGTTCAAAGACTTAAGTATGTGTCCTTGGACGAGTCGCTTCTCATCTTCCCTGTAGAATGAGGATGATGGTCCTTGTCTCAGAGGACCGTGAAAGTCAAAGGAAGGATCAGATGGGGAGGGTGCGTAGTAAACTCAGAAGTGCTGTAAAGTTGTTTGGAATTCCTGCGATCCAGCCAGTTATCACCGCAGTGGTTATTTTAAAAGACTCGAAGGTCAGCAGAGCTTATGTTCTCCAGCCTCAGTCTTCAAAAGGCTTGCTCTTGTTACAAGATGATGTACACAAGCCGGATTGGCAGGTCCTCTGATTGTAATAAATTCATGAGGATTTGAGAGAGTGGGTGTAGCCAGCTTGCCGGTTGCCTATGCAGCATCCATACCCCCTAATAGAGACCCTGCTAGGGTCGGGCATTCACCCGGTCCCCAGCCGTAGTGCGACTCAGGGCAAACTGACTCCGCCCTCAGCTCCAAGGCTGAGCCTGATTGGTCAAAAAGTAATCCCTCCCCTTGCCAGGGATTGGTTCAGCAGAGGGCACCGCGCCACGTGGACACGCGTGAGGCAGATGGGGACAGAACTCCTTGCTAGTAAAGGATCCCTGCGAGAGATGGTCTTTCTTCTGGCTCTGGACGCCACTCCGTGAGCCACTGCTTGAAGTGCCGCCGCAATCTTGCTGCCAGGCTGGAGACGAAGCCAGCAAGGAGAGTGGAAGAGCCGAGAGAGGAGGAGGAGGATGGTAATACTAGCAACAGCGACAATGACCTCAGCAAACATTTATTGAGCATTTAGAGCTGTCCAGGAACTATTCTAAATACATGATACGCTTTAGCTCAGGGGGATGGTCCCGCCTGTTTTCGTGGCCCACAAACTAAGAATAGTTTTGCTTTTTTTAATGGTTGAATAAAAACCAAAAGAATAATATTTCATGGCATGTGAAAAATATATGAAATTCAACTTTCAGTGTCTAGAAATACAGCTTTATTGGAACATAGCTGGGCCCACTCATTTACCTATTGTCTATAGCTGCTTTCCAGCTATAACAGCAGAGTTGAGCAGTTAGACAGAAACCACATGGCCTAAGGTAAAGGCTAAAATATTTACTCTCTGGCCCTTTGTAGAGAAAGTTTGCCGACCCTTGGTTTAGTGCTCACAGCAACTCTATAAGTTGGGTACTACTATTATCCTGTTTTTCACAAATGGGAAAACTGAGGCTCAGAGAGTTTAAGTAATTTGTCCAAAGTCACACAGCTATTAAGAGGTTGACTATTCAATACAAGTCTGGCTCTGGAGCCAGTGCTCTCAATCACTCTGGGAAAAAAACCCGATACCCCATGTCATTGTCGAGACGCTGAATCAACCGACCCTAAGCCTGCCTCACCTTTAGACTTCTAGGTTTAAGAGGTATATGACATTGCTGTATTATTGAAGCCAGTCTGAGATTGCACTTCTGTTCTTGGCAGGTGAAAGCATCCCAGCAGATACTTCGAGAAAGCACATTAGAAAGACAAGAGCAAAACAGTAAGGCAAGTAATCCGCTTTTTGGACCGACTGCCTTTTGTCCTTGCTTGGAGAATAAAAGCTTCCTTTCTGCAAACACAAATCCTTTCAAGGGTCCACAAATTCCCTTTAAAAGAGTTTATGAAGGAAATCCTATTTTAGAATTGCTGCTGATTTTGGCAATTTGCAATATTAGCCTGATGAGAAATTACGCTCGCTAATAAAATATCTCAAGTTGGGTTGAGTCTAATTGTTGCAAGTGTTAGTGGTAATAGCCTGTCGCAGGGACTTCTGTGCCGGCGCATCCCTCGCTTGGCTACAGCCCATGTGGAAAATCAATTTCCTCTAAATGTTTGAAGAATGGCACAGAAGGACCTGATTTCTTTTCCCTCTGCTGGAGTCAATCTGGAGACAGTGAGCCTATAAAATGAATGAAAATAGTTACAGTTGCAGGAGGCAGGGTGAATGCCGTGTTAAGCAAAGCCCGATTATAAGCACTAAGTTCTAGCTTTTTTGTCCTAAGGCCAGAGACAATATACGTTTGTGTCCTGAACTGATGTGCTGTTAAAAAGTCACAGAACAGAAAGAATTTTACTTCAACCCAGCAATTTCACTTCTAGGAATCGCTCTCCCACAGAAAAACTCCCACCAGTATGCAAGAATGTATGAACAGGGTGCTCCTCACAGCCTGGTTTGTGATGGTGAAAAATTGGAGGCAAGGCAATTATCTGACAGGAGGGAACTGGTTAAATAAACGGTGACGTATCCATGTGCTGTATCCATTAAGAAGAAAGAGATTAGTCTGTATGTATTCCTATGGAAAGATTTTTGTGATATGGTATTGAGTAAAAAAAAGCAAGTTGCACATATATATATTCGTAGAGAGAGAGTTCATTTTTATGATAAAAAATTTCAGCAATGATATGCACACTTATATATAGACGTTCATACATGAGTAGAGAAAGGTCTGAAAGGATACACACCAGGTAGTAGACGGTAGTAGCTAAACCAAGTGTAGGAATGATGAGGGGGAGACTTCTTTCTACATTGCTTAGATGTTTTACAACAAGGGTATAAGGCTTTGGTAATGGAAAAGGAAAAAAAGAAATTGGCTTTTCAGGTTGTCAGAATAGTACTATGCTAGACACATCACCATTTCTGAGGAATACAAAGGATCAGTCCTTGACTCCACAGAGTTTACAATCCAATTTAGCCACAGGTGTAAGTCTGTTACACAGCCTGATCTGATACACTGTAGCTCTTCCTAGTGCATAACTGCCACGAAGGGATTTAATCCTTAGCTGTCTGCCTACCAAATCAGAACCAAATCAAAACATCCTGGTGCCAAGGCTAGAATTTAAAGATTTAGCTTAAAAATATGTTGGTAAAATACACACAACATAAAATGTACCATTTTACATTGTATGATTCATTGGCACTGAGTACATTTATAGTGTTGAGCAACCATCAGCACTATTTGGTTCCAGAACATTCTCATCACTCCAAATGGAAACCTCATACACATTAATCAATCACTATCCAACACCTCCCTGCCAACCACCACCAGCCCCTGGAAATCACTGCTTTCTATCTCTGTGGGTTGACCTATCAGGGACATTTCCTATAAATAGAATCATATCTTACATGATCTTTTGTTTCTGACTTCTTAGCGTAATGTTTTCAAGGTTCATCCACACTGTAGCGTGTATCAGTGCTTCATTCCTTTTTATAGCCGAGTAATATTCCGTTGTATGGATAGACCACAATTTGTTTATCCATTCTTCAGGTGATGGACATTTTAGATGTTTTTCTCTTTTCAATATCATGAATAATGCTGCTATGAATATTCCTATATAAGTTTTTGTTTGAACACTTTTTTTCATTTCTTTGGGGTATATATATCGGAATGGAACTGTGGGGTCCTGTGGTGATTTATATTTATCAATATTTTCTTTTAAAACCCCAGAAGGCTAGTCCCCTGACCACAGAGGACAGGTCATGCGTGGGGAAAAACTTCTCATGTGTTTCTCTCTTATGTCCCCTGAGCCTAGGCAGTTAAGGACATAGATGAAGATAATCACTATGTAATTACCTTATCTACACTTAAAATATCATCTCCTAGGATCCCACTTTTTAGAACATTCCAAATATTTCTATAACATGAGCATTCAGGGGAACTGTTATTCAAAATACATTAATTAAATCATTAATTCAGGATTTCTCATGTCAGGTTTCCTATCTATTACACTCGTGGAAGTTACACAATTCTGATGATTCCTTGCACAATGGGCACAAATACGGAAGTGGTCAAGTGTCAGCCCAATCTTGCGAGGTCATCAGAGTCCTGAAATGGGCTTTCGCTGAATGGTAGCCGATGATAAAGAGCATATCCTAAGGAGAGTTTAACTCACAATTTGAACAAACATAGTAGTTAGGTTGCTTTGGGTCTACTGATCTGGATGGAAATCCCCAACTCTGCTATTAACTAGCTTACCTTGGGAAAGTGACCTAACCCTTCTGAGTCCTTCAGTTTCCTCCTCCGTAATGTGGGACTGATTATAGGACATACTTCATGTATTCATGCATTCATTCATTCCATAAACATTTATTGTACAGCTATGGTGTACCCCATACTGTTCTCAGCAGTTACTAAAACAGACAAAAGTCCTTGCTTCTGTGAAAAGAGACAAGAGTAAATATAATAAGTAACTGTAAGATAGTAAGGTGGTGATATGTTTTATGTGAAAAGGTAGAACTGGGGGCAGAGGGAATTTTAAATGGTGTGGCCAGCATAAGCTCTGCTAGGAAGGTAACGTTTGAACAAACACTTGAAGGAAGAGAGGGGCTAAGAAAGGCCCTGAGGCATGATGTATGTTCATCCCTGCTCATGAAAAGGCAAGGAAACCGGTGCATGTGGGCCATGGCGAGGACTTTTGGATTGTGCTTTGAGCCAGATGGGGAGGAGCCCTTGGAGCTTCGTGACCTGAGCTGACTTATATTTCAAAAGCACCATTCAGTCTGCTGTGTTGGAAAATAGACTACAGACAGAGAAGGGCAGCAGCAGAGAGAACAGTTGGGAACCTACTGCAGTAATCCAGGTGGGGGCTCGGACCAGAGAGGAAGCAGAGAGGCGGTGAGAGGTGGTCGGGTTCTGAACACATTCTGCAGGTAGAGTCGACACAGTTTCCTATTGGGAGGATTACGTAAGAGAATGCAAGTGAAGCTCTCAGCACACAGCCTGCATATAGTTATCGTAGAACAATGGCAGACACAATTATTATCGAGGTGGGTACCCTGTGTCCCCCTGCAGAAGCCCGATCAGAAGCTAAAAAGGAAGCGAGCAAGGGAGAAGGCAGCAAGGTTCCGGTGTGATTTGCAGTGAGTTACAGAGGCCACCAAAGGTGACAAGGCTTTAACACGACAGAGACAAGGGCTTCTGTACCATCCAGCAAACCAAAGAGCCCAAAGCAGCAGAGCCACCTAATTTAGACCAAAATAGAGATTTTAGAACCACAGTTTTCAGATAATTGCAAACGCTTCTTTCTTCTAGTCTGTGGAAAGCAACACCAGTCAGGAAAATGTTTGTTTCTAGACTTTCTGGCTTTGGAAATATTGACTGGCAATATCTTTGCAGCCCGGGTACTTATTTTTTGATTTTAAGTTGAGCTGCCCCACTCTGGAACCCCTTTCAGGAAGAAGAACTAATCGCCAAGAGACAACTGGATTCCTTTCAACTCACCTTCTCTTTGCTGCAAATTCCAGAGACAAGAGGCCGGTCGGAGGATGATAGAGATGGATTTTTCCAGGGGAATGCCAACCTCCCTCCTCCTGCCTCTGGTAATCAGGCCTCCTGTACATCTTCTGCCAGACTCTTCCCATCGGACATCTGGCCCCAGCAGGAAGAAACAGGGACCGAGGCACTTATTTTGGCTTTGATGTCAGCAAAGACAGCTGACGGAATTCATCATCGGTACTGATGAAAATCCACCCAACTCTCCCTGTCTTCGTGATCCCGCCTCCATTTGTAAAGCTGACAGAGGTCTCACTTTCCTTTTGTTTTCATTTTGTTCTGGATAAAGGTTTACATTTTTTTTTTACAGTTCATTAGAAAGATAATAACACCAGTGAGCTTATTGTTCATTATTTGTATCTGTACTTAATACTTATAAGTGTACTCAGTCCTCGCGAGCTAATATTTGGCTTGTCAGATGTGTTAGTCGTTGTAATTAATTGAGCCCATGTACATTTACTGGTGCTGTGGGTAGAGTTATAGGAACAGTGGCAGAAATGAAATGTCTCCACTATCCTACATTTACCCCTAGACAGGGAACCATGGGAAAGCGAATCCTTCTTGCAACCTTCACTCATCACCTGGCTGGCTTCTTTCTTCTCTTCCCTCGAGGGTCTTGTGTTTAAGACCCTCCAGATCTTCTCCGTCATGGCTCCTGTTAATTTCCTTTGTGTAATACCATCAGCCCTGGCTGCCTTGTTGGTGGCTCAGTGCAAAATAAGAACACGAAGCCCCTTGTTTAAAACTATTAAGAATTTCAGCGTGGCCACAGCAGAGCATTAAACCGAGATTGGGCCCCGTGGGACCTCACAGGGTGCACGCCCATCCAGCCGGGCCCACATGCCATTAATCACCTTTGACCTTTCCCCAAAAGGGAGCTCCCCCACAGAACGTGCCCCGTCCCTCTTCTCTACAGCTAGAATAGTGGGAGGCACACAAGAGGGACTCAAGGAGTGAGCAAAAGAACTTTCCAAATGTTGACTTGAAAACTGCAAAGAGTAACCATGTAACTCCCTTGCCTGAAAGACTCCCAAGGAAAGGACAGAAGGAAGTTTCTGGAGGAACAAAATGCTCTACATCTCTATCTGTGGAGGGATGCTGGTCACACTAGGGGATGCATTTGTCAAGACTCATCAAACTATAGACTTTAAGAAGAGTACATTATACCCTGTATAATTACACATCGATAAAAAGTAGCACACCTCCAAAACCTCAATGTCCCTGCCTTATCCTCAAGATAATGTCTATTCTGTGTCACATGCCACACAAGATCCTTCCCCAGGAGCCTATTTTGAGTTGGGCAGCCTTACCTCCAGCACTTCTGTGGCTCCCTATTTCCCAGCTGTGGTGACTGCCAGCATGTCCCACACCCACGTGCCTTCTTACTCAACTGCTCCCTAGCCCAGGAGTGAAACACATAAAAATGCCTAACACCCAGGATGGCTCGGGTACCAACTGGAAAGGACTGAAGAGCAGGGATGGAGCAGAGTCCTGGAGCTCTCTCTGTGCCAGGTGTTAACCCTGCAGTTTGTGCACTATGGGGAAACAGACAGAGTTCCAGGGGAGTGGAGGTGGGGAAGGGGGCTCTGGGTGCTGACTGTTTACCGATCGATATGGAGGTAATCGAGTATCTTCCCTGGCATGGTCATATTGGTGTGCACCTGCTGAAAATCAGCTCACCACCTAAAATGCAGACCAGCCCTTCCTTCTCTGGCTGACAGCTTCCTCCTCCTTCAAATCTCGACTCAAGCTTCTTTTCTGGGAAGCTTTGCTGACTCCCCATCTCTCTTGCTCTCTCCTGCCGTATCTCTGTCATATAATTTTCCACACTGCCCTAGATTCACTGATACACTTTCCAGTCTTCTCCAACTCTTGAAGGCGGGGCCTGTGACTGCCTGTTGCCAGAGTCTTACAAGGTGCCTGGCACACACAGACCCAGGTACACACTCGATGAATGAAGGAATTTTCTTTTTAGCTTTTCTACACACAGTGCAGACAGAGATACATAGGAGTAGATGGATGAATGAATTAGTGAATGAGTGAATTTCTTTGCCTCATCTATATTTCCTTTAATCGAGGCAGTGGGTATTCTTGGGACATGGGTTTGGAAAGAGAATATAAAGCAACTCAGATCTCAGACTCCGGACTCAGGCAACCTGGAGGGATTGCTGCACTTGCCAGTTGTCAGGTTTGGACTTGACCTCCCTGAACACCAGATCAGGTCATTATCGATCTGACATCACAGGATCATTGAGAAGCTGTAATGAGATGATGCCCACAAGGCACGCAGCCCTCAGCTGCTCTGACTATAAGAGAAATTGCATCTTGCTCCCCATGGAGCCTGCATCGGTGGATGTGGTCACCGGTTTGCCAGAAGAAGAAGTCACCTGCCATTCTCTGCCATCCATCCTCAAGTCAGCAGCTCTGATTTTGCCTTCCATGATCTACCCATTCTCCTGGGTCAGATGAGTGCACAGCAGAAATAACACTTTCCCTGCAATACGAACATGACCATGGGCAGATGTTACTGAACGGAAATCTGGAAGACAATGAAAATTGACATTTTTTCATTTGCCTCCAACTTCCTGTGTCCCTGCAGGAAGACGCCAGGTTCAGCCGTGAGAGAGAGATGACCGAGAGGGAAGTGGTACGCAACCTTATCAGATACGCCAGCGTGAGGATCGCCTTCCCAACCAGCAAGCCTTAAACCCCATAGAAGTGTCTTATCAGAGTCCCGAAGGGGAGAAGGTCATGGAGGCTGAGAATGGAGTAATACAACCGCAAGTCAAGGAAGCCAGCAACCACCAGAAACTGGAAGAGGCAAGGAAGAATCCTCTTCCAGATCCTTTGGAGGTAGCATAGTCCTGCTGACACCTTGATGTTAGACTTCTGGCCTCCAGAACTGTGAGAGAATAGAATTCTGTTTGAAGCCACCCAGTTTGTGACAGTTTATTCCAGCAGCCCCAGAAAACGAATACACCCTGTGGCATCGTCAATGGGGAACACAACCACTTGCCTACACCGGGCAGTTCTAAGGATGAAGAAGATGATTCCGCAAGATCTGTGCCTTGTGCATTTTGGAAGAAGCCAGCCTGGGCCCCTTATAGCCTGATCATTAAGAACAAACAGACTTGGGTTCAAATTCCGGCTTCCCCTTTAATAGCTGTGAGATCTTAGATAAGTCACTCAACCTCTCTGTGTCCTGTGGCCGTGGGGACCCACCAAGTGAAATGGCCTGAGTGGGCTGAACCTGTGGCCATGCCTGGCTAGCCCTGCTCTTTTTCTTCCGAAGGAAAGGCTGGCTCTCCCGAGGTGCCTTGTGAAATAGCCACTCTGAGCTGCCACTTCATTGTTCCTTACTGAAGCCAAAGGTGATAAAAAGCCTTGAGACTCAGCTCTGTGCTCCCAAGTCGTCGCTCTGTGTCTACAAGGAGCTTTCTAAAGGCGGTGACTTATAAACAAGTGGCACTGACTCCATGGCTGTTCGTTCTCCCGCTTCCTGAGTATGTCTGTGTTCAGGAGACTCTGCCATCCGTGACCTCCCTACTTATTGGCCAGAAGGGGCACATCCTTTCCACTCACTTAAAAGGACATTTTTCCAATGAGAGCAGGTCGTATTTCAAACTGCATTGCCAAGGTATCGGGAGCCCATAAAAGGGGGCATTTAACAGCGTATTTATCTTGACTGGCAAAACAGGTCATGGCTGTAAAAGAAACAGCTCTTGAGAATGAGGCAGCCTCGCCGACTCTGGGCTCCTTTCTACCCACACACACACTGTTTAAAGCATTCCGGAGCCGCTGCCAACTTTCCTGGCAGAGCTCTTATTTCTTTACATGTATGTTGCATTCCATCTGTTTAATGTGCGCTCTGTGCCATTCACGGATTTTGGCAGGGCCCGGCGAGGTGGCATGGCATGCCTGGGCTCGTGCTAAGCAAACCGGGGCATGAGGCAGGCAGGGACCGGAGACTGATGAAGGAGTCCTGCTTCTCCCTTTGGTCAGGGAGACCTGGAGTTGCAAAGGCAGGAAGGGAATTTGCACAGCAGTGTTTCCCCCAGATGTGATTGAATCGCATGTGTGCCACTCTTGCATTGGCCCCCTGCACAGAGAGGGGTTTTGGGGGGCCGTTTTGCAGTTTCTGATACACAGCCAGGAAAATAAAAGCGATAGCGAGAAAGATCACGGTAGGAAAACCTACGCGTACTCATGAATCCGGGGTTTCCCTAGAAACACTGCAAGGCCTTGAAGGCCAGAAGACGCCAACACCTGGATCCCATAGTCCCAACACCTAAAGGAAAGCTGAACTCAATCTTGACATTGTTCTCAGGAACCATTAAGTACTCAGTGGGTGAAGCCGAAGCAACGTGCTGCGATTTGGATTCAATTTCATCCACTTGGAAGACAGGAAAGCCGGGTTTTACGCACTGCCAAAACATCTGGCAAATTCAGTTAAAAAAAAAAAAAGTCCCAGTCCGGTGGGGGAGAAAACAAAACCCTCTAGAAACAGTTGCTGGGTTTTGGGTGACCAACCACATTGTGTCGATTGACTTAAACGGTCACTTTTCCATCAGTTCCTGGCTGAATAGAGCTCTTCGGAATGGGGAAGCCGAGACTTGGGACCGAGGAAGGCGGATTAGGGGGATAAACACTCAAAGGTTCGCATTTGAAGGGACTGTTAAGTGCACGTTTCTTGAGTCCAGCCAAGAGAAGGATCAGAATCTCCCGGTGAAGAAGTGGAGCTCCTCACCTGATGGGAGACAGAGGGATGACATGGCAGCGGGGGAAAAAAAAATCAGATTCCCATTCCTAACAAGAAACAGCCACATGTGGAACAGAACGAGCGCGGGTTGTGTAATCCCAGTTGGCCGGTTGTGAGAACAGGGAGGAGAAAGCAGCGCGGGGAACATGTTTCAGATGTGATTCAAGAGGTCCTGGAGCCGGTCCTGACCCTCTGGGTTGGAATTTCTGACTCTCTTCTCTGCCTTGACTCAGAATAGGAAACCGTATCCTGACCGCGCGGTTCTTTTTATAGAAGCAAACTTTCTTGCCAGCTTCCTCCGGAGCACAAGATCATCCCTCATCGTCTCCAAACAATACGCCAATCATCCGATGGAAGTGGGGGTGGGGGGTGCGCCGGTCCCGCTCGCACCAAACATAACCCAGGCCCCGAGCAGAAGACAAGCACCGGGGAACAGACTTTGGCTTCCGTCCCCGGCCTGGTAAATACAGCATGTTCTTACAGGTTGGAAAACCGTCTGGCTCATCTCTGTACTTTCTCTCCTTCTCCCACTTTCTTCTGACTTGGATCTCGTCGTTGTGCTCCGACGTGGGCCAACTTCACATGTGCCAGTTGCCGAGTGGATAATGGATGGTTTGTGAGATCAGGAGAGTTGCTGGGGCTGGGGAGTCAGGCAGCCGAGCACACGCTGTCTGTGGGATAAAACGACTCGTCTTGAGCCTGAATCCCCGCCCGGCCCGATGCGCCATCCACATGCTGACAGCAGTCTAGGAGGCTGAGAGCAGAAGGGCTTCATTCCCATTCATTCGGTGGCCATGCTTGCGCTGGCGACAAAATCCGCGGGGGACCCCTTGCCCTGGTAATCAGTGAGTCGGGGTCACCTCTCGTGGGTAAGGTATGTGGCTCTTGGAAGCCCCAAGGGAGCGTGAATAGAATGCGAAGCGTCTGGTAGTCCCTCATTAAAAATGGATTTTGTTTGCAGTGCTTTGAGGACGGGAACAGTGAAGTTGGAAGCCGTGCTCGTAGTTGGGAGCAGGTCTCCTGCCAGATTCTAACAGCTTTAAGGGATATCCAGTTTTAGGTTTACAATACTACATTCTGGCTCATTGAAATTGCATCTAAACGTTGCCAGAATGTGTCATAAACTACAAAATCTGTACAAAAATATATTGACATAATGACTCTGTAGCCTTAAGTCAGAGGGGTGTGGGGGGGGCAGTTGGTCCCCATCCACATTGTTCTTGCTCTGTCTCATGGCACACTTGGGTCACCCGTCACCTGGGACAATTATCATTCATGGGATTCCGACCCTGGTCTGACCAGTTCGCTCAGCTGCTTGGGACACAATGGTAAAGGACCGAGGCATCGGCCTCACCCTGTCCCGTGGCCACAGGTAGCATCCTCGACCTGCGCTGCGCCAGACGTGGGCTTGGCGATCAAGCTGAGCAGGACCAATTCTCACCTGCTCTGAGAACAAAGTCCCTGGTGTCCTGCTGGCTTCGCCATCCTCGGCTCTGATCACTCACTGGGCTCTAGACACAAAGCATCTTCTTTCAGCTCCTCCAATTGGCCAAGTTCCTTCTTGCCTCTGAGCCTTACTTCTCCAGGCTACTTCTTGCTTCTCATCTAGTCCTCAATTTACGGACTGATTTTTCATGGATAGTTTTCCCTGATCCCTGAGACTGGGTTCCATGACAACATGTATCAAGATTGTCACTCAAAACTTCGGTTTCAATTATTATATCGAAAAGATACCTGCACTTGTATGTTTATCACAGCACTATTCACAATAGCAAAGATATGGAATCAACCTAAGTGTCTATCAACTGATAATTAGATAAAGAAAATGTGGGACCGGGCTCCATGACTCACATCTGTAATCCCAGCACTTTGGGAGGCTGGGGCAGGAGGATCACTTGAGGCCAGGTATTCAAGACCAGCCTGGGCAACACAGCAAGACCCCCCCAAAAATACAAAACTTAGCCAGGCATGGTGGCACGTGCTTGGAGTTCCAGACCCTTGGGAGCCTGAGACAGGAGGATCGCTTGAAGCCAGGGGTTCAAGACTGCAGTGAGCTATGATCTCGCCACTGCACTCCAGCCTGGGTGACAAAGTGAGACCCTGTCTCTTAAAAAAATGAGAGAAAATATGATATTATCACACACACCTCCCTTGGAATACTACTCAGCCATAAAAAAGAATGAAATCATGTCTTTTGCAACAACCTGGATGGAACTGGAGGCCATTATCAGAAGTGAAATAAAACAGAAACAAAAAGTCAAATACTGCACGTTCTCACTTGTAAGTGGGAACTAAATAATGAGTATACACAGACACAGACAGTGAAATAATAGACACCGGGGACTCAGAAGGGCGGGAGGGGTGTGGAATGAGAAATTGCCTAGTGGGTACCACGTATGCTAATTGGGTGGGGGTTACACAAAAAGCCCCAACTTCAACACTACACAATATATCCGTGTAACAAAACTGCTCTTATATCCCCTAAATCTATAAACAATTAAAAGAATTTAAAAAAACCCTTCTGTTTCATGTCAGATCAGACAAGTGCTTCTCAAACTATAATGTGCCCAAGAATCCCCCAGGGATCATGTTAAAATGCAAGCTCTGATTCAGCAGCTCTGGTGCATGCTCTGAACCTCTGCATTTCTAGTAAGTTCCCTGATGCTGTTGGTCCATGGACCACACTCTCGAGTAGCCACGGTACCAACATTTTCCAGTCAGAGTTCCATGACAGAACAAATCTTGACAGAAAATGAGTCAAGCTACTATTTTCTCCATCCTCCTAAGAATGGTGCTTAACAAGAACCGTTAACTAGAAGTTAATTCGTGACACTCCTTGGACGCCTTAGGCCAGAGTTCCTTGACCTCTGTGCCACTGACTTTTGGGGTGGATAATTCTTTATTGTTAGGAGCTGTCCTGTGCATTGCAGGATGTTCAGCAGCATCGACCAACTAAATGCCAGCAGCTCCGTCTGCAAGCTGTGACAACCAAAAATGTCTCCAGACTTTGTCTAAGCTCCCTGGGGGCAACATTGCCACCTATTGAGAACTACTGCCTTAGGACATTAGGGTGTCATTCTCTGGCAGTGCCAGGTTGAGAAGGGCTGGGAGGTGGAAGACAGTGTTTTGTTCACGGCTATAATCCCAGTGCCTAGTACAGCACTCTCTGTGTGGTGGACCCTCAATATGTGTTTGTTGATTGAATAAATGAATGAAAGTAAATGAATGAATGTGAACTTCCAAATCATGCTTGGCTGGTCGGTGCCTAGAATTCCAGCCTCCAGCCTCCTCCACCCCATTCTGCCCCCACCAAAATCAGCAAAACGTAAGTGGGCCAGTTGTCATCCAAGGCACAATTTTTCTAAATGTAGCATTTTCCAGGGTAAATATCCTTTTGAAAAAAAAGGTGGAGAAAGATTCTCGCTTGAGATCTTTTTTTAAATGTCTCCAATGACTAAAATCCTCTTACAGTAAGTACCCAGAGAATTGCAGTTGCTTAAAGAAAAAAAAAACTCTGCCGTTTTTAGTCAAGGGTGTAGAAAGTACTTGAAAATCATATACTTTTATTTTTTTGCATCTTACTGAGCAAATTGTAAAACGGTGGAATTAATTTTGGTTCTAGATTGTTTTCAAAACTCAGACTGAGGCCTCATGGATAAAATGGCATCAGGGACTTATTTTGAAACAAAAAGTCCCTATAGTAATAGCACTGGGAATTCAAAGAGAAAAAAACAGTAGTTGTAGGGGTTTTGTTTTGTTTTATGTAATGGGGTGTATCTTATATGGTTTCAAGAGGAAAATTACAAATAAATAAAAATACGCACTTTGCTTAAAACTATGGATTCAGGCTCTATTAAAAAAGAAAGCGAATTCACTCAATTTACTTGTTTCCCCACACTCAGCAACTCGGTTTTCAAACCAAATTGTCATGTAGAAAGCAAAGTGAACTCCTCTCTCTTCTCTTCCAAACCTTTGGGCAAATGGGCAGGCTGAATTCCCAATTGCTCAGAGCAATTGATTGGGATTTGGAGCACTGGAGAAGTTTCTGGAAAAGCATACAGTTGGGATGACCTTTCAATGCTCTTCTAAGTATATACTTTTTTATCTAGTAGAGGTGGAAAATCATTTTTATTTGGCATGCCTACTCTGCAATCAATTGGTAATGGCTGTCTGCAGGGTTTCTGGCAAAGACGGTGACTCCAAGTCTGGGCTCTTTGCCGGGGAGGAGGGGAAGGGTGCTGTGATCGACTGGTAATGTCTGCTATGAGCAGAGGCAGGGAGGGTGGGGGACAAGCTGTGTGTTTGCCATTCCTGGATCCTGGTATGGTCTTCTCCTCTGTCATAGGGGTCTTAGCAAAAGGAGAACTTCAAGGAGAAGGCATGCGCATGTGAGCATAACATATCTCACTGCGTTTTGTACAGACACACCAAGTCAGCATTTTGATTCACAAAAGCTCTCAAGACAGGTGTGAAACAGAAACACACCATTCAGGGAAAATTCCTCTTCCTCCTCTGGACATGGCTCAATAGGATGTGATATGTGTGACACCCACTTAGGGTCAGGATAGCCGGGGAGGGACATACCCTTTCCCTCCATCGGGTTATCTCATATGTGACTCTGTCACCGTGACACCATAGGTGGCCAAAACAATGCATCTCCCTCCCTTGGAATAAAAAGGTCTTTTCCAAAGACTTACTAAATCAGAATATTAATCATATTCGTGGTCATTCAGTCTGCTTGCTGTCCACAATATTTCAATGAAGGGAAATTTTAAAAAATAGAAAAAGATAAGTTTAGGGTTTTTAAGACACTGATGAATAAGGTACTGATGGGGAAGAGAGCAACAGTGACCAAACGCACAAAAAACCTTAAAATGAAACGCAAATTAACAATGGACTTAACTTTCAATATTAGTCTTTATTTTAAAAACAAGGGGATGAAGGATTAAAGAGATGAATTCACATTTGAATAGAGTCCAAATGACTTACAAAATTATTTGGATTCAAATGTTTCAGTTGGACGAGGAATGAGTTTAGAGTTACTTGATGCGTTAGGGGTTGAGATGGGATGGAAATATTGCCTTCATTTAAAAGCAATTTTCTTGCCTTTGTGGTCTTTGAGAGTTTCCTAGGTTGTGGGGGCCAGCCGTTCTCCCCCTGCCTCGCTTTGGGCTCACGAACTCCAAGTTCAGACTCAGCCTGTTAGGGGAAAGTGGAGTTTATGTTCGTGAGAGTCCCTCTCTCCCTCCGTCCTTCCCTTCCTGCTTCTCTCCCTCCCTCTCTCTCTCCCTTCCTTCCTTCCTCCCTCCCTCCGTCCCTCCCTTCCTGCTTCTCTCCCTCCCTCTCTCTCTCCCTTCCTTCCTTCCTCCCTCTTTCCCTCCCTCCCTCCCTTCCTTCTTTCCTTCCTTCCTTCTTTCCTTCTTTCCTTTCTGACAGGGCCTTGCTCTGTCTCCCAGGCTGGTGTGCAGTGGCGTGATCATAACTCACTGCAGACTTGAACTCTTGGGCGCAAATGATCCTCTTGCCTCAGCTTCCCAAGTAGGTGGGACCACGGGCGTGTGCCACCATGCCTGGATAATTTTTTTAAATCTTTTGTAGAGCTGGAGCCTCGATATGTTGCTCAGGCTGGACTCAAGACACCTGGCCTCAAGCCTCTCAAAGTGCTGGGATCACAGGCATGAGCCACCGCGCCCAGCTGAGAGCTCCTTTCTTAAAAATCAGACATTTGCAAGGGAATATTTTCCACATAGAGTTGAAAGAGGTCCTTAATTTTGACTCCAAGTCAGAAAGTTTTGGTACTAGTGAAACAATGGAATCACATCTGATTTTGGTGCTGGCTTTAGAACCTCGCTCTCACGTGAGATACTATAATACCATGAGAACAGTCACTGAGGAATGGGGTGAAACAGAAAATGCCACCTTGGAAAGACAGGAAGCAGGTGGTGGGTTCTTTTCTACCACATTTCAAAAACAGAGTGCATGTGGTGGGCCCCAGCAAGGGAGATTTAACCTCAAACCCAGCAAATGTTTATTAAGCATCTACTATGTGCCGGCCCCTGTGCTAAGGGCTCTTATATATGGCCTCTCATTCAACCCTATTTTAAACAGAAACATCCTAGCAGACTCCACCCAGCCCTCATTCCTAAGTGTGGATTTGATAGTAGAGCAGGGTTTTTCAACCGCAGCACTGTTAGCATTTTAGGTTGGATAATTCTTTGTTCTTAGGAGTTATCTGTACATTGTAGGATGTTTAACAGTATCCTTGGCCTGTACCAACCAGATGCCAGTAGCTTACTTCACCCTAGTTGTGACAACCCAAAATGTCCCTAGACATTGCCAAATGTCCCGTTGAGGGGGGAGGCAAAACCACTCCAGTTGAGAACCACGCATCTGTGAATAATCAAGAAAATAATACGATCTCTGTCTTCATCTGGGGAAGAGGAACTACCAAAAAAGGCACCTTAAATACAAGAGTTTCAAGCATGAAGTCTGCAGGTCAATGGGGCACCTGACAACCAGGAAGTGACCATTAGGGTTCAGGACATTCCACGGCTATGACAAACCCATGTTCCCAACGTGCACATGCACCA
>CAUYRT010006546.1:0-21800 GCA_963574885.1 Lepilemur ruficaudatus
AAATGCTGGCATGGATGTGGAGAGATAGGAACACTGTCACACTACTCATGGGACTGCAGATTAGTACAAACCCTATGGAAAAGAATTTGGAGATACCACAAAGAGCTAAAAATAGAAATACCATTTGATCCAGCAATCCCACTACTAGGCATCTACCCAAATGAATAAAAGACATTCTATAATAAAGACATCTGCATTTGAATGTTTTTGCAACATCGCGGCTGGCTTTCTTCAAAGTGAGTAATCTAAGAGAGAGAGCAGGGTGGAAACGTCAATGCCTTTATAATCCAGCCCCAGAAGTCACACACTGGCACTTCTGCCATGTTCTGTTGGGCACACAGGACTGTCATGATCCAGTAGGAGAAGCTCCTACACAAGGGTGTGACTATGGGGAGACATCACTGGGGATATCTCAGGGGCGGGCCGAATTTGGAATTGAGCTTGAGTCTACTTTCCATAAATCCATACTCATGACCACTTTATGGTATTGCCTCCCTGATAAAAATTCTCCCTGAACTGTTCCAGATATTTGCATAGTCATGAAAGAGTAAGCAATGATAAAATAAGAAAAACAGCATTACTGAGTGCTTACTACGTCCCAGGCATTATACTAAGTTATCAACATCATTCTCCCATCATACCTGCTGGTGAGGCTCCAAGAAGCTAAATGACGTGCCCAGACCTCAGAAGTGAAATCAATATGATCTTTCCAAATTTGAACACTTCATGAAACAGATAGACAAGTATGAATGGAGGCTACTTATGTGAAGGAGAAATGAAGGCAGGGAGCATGAGTCTGTGGTTGAGAAAAGACACAGATTAGAGTTGGAATTGAAAATCAGGTTGATGCCATCAACAGAATATCACTGCTCAACTGCCATTCAGCTAAACTTGGGGATTGAACCTAAGAAACAGGTAAGGTGAAAGAATTCTTAGGGCACGAATCATATAGGGCAGTTAGTCAAATATCACATTGCCCTTAGACTGTAGTTCTTCTAAGCTGAGTGGATTTATCTTATTCAGAAAAACAGAGAAATCATTTTGTTTTCTTAAAGACAAGGAAATAAAAGATAAAGACACAGAGAAAACTTGGTTTCTGAGCATTTCTCTAGACTAGATTTATCCACTTGAATAAGTAGGAAATTCTTTAAAACCAATGCATTTTTCACCTCCAGTGAGATACATTTCTTCTTTTTTTCTCATGATTATCCATGGCCTAATTGATACATAACTTCAAAATTCAAGCCATGAACTAATCACAGAGTGTCAACAGCATCTGCTCCACACCATGGTAGGTGGTGGAAGATATGTAGAAATACAGTATGAGTCCATGTCCTAGAGAGGCTTAGATTTGGAGAGAAAAGACACACACGTGGACCCCACTGCAAGCAACTCCGCACAGTGATTGTTTGGGAGGCTAATAGTTCACCAACAGTAAACACAGAGGGAAGACAGAAGGATGCTATCTGAGAAGGCAAAGAGAAGAGGGGAAGAATATATGGGTGCAGGAGATGAGATCTGAATCTCTTTGACAATGGTCAAGTCTGGATTGGTCTCTTTGTGCCCTTATTTGGGTTTCTGCAAAAGCGAATCCTGAGACAAAAACCTGGGTCCAAGCAGTTTATTTGGGAGATGATCCCAGGACATGAATAAGGAAGAGAATAGTGAGAGGGAGACAGGGAAGGAGGAACCAGTAAAGAAAGGAAGCATTCCTACAGCCCTGCTGTAGGGGAGCTCAGCTCCTTGAGATCTTGGAGAAGCACACGGAATGCTTTCTAGAATCTTCTTTCAGAAAAACAGAAAGCTGGAGCATGATTTCACTCACTTCCACACCCATTGGTTGAGGGTTATCCCCAAGGGCATTAACACTCCTGCCCTACCTAATGTGCCAGGATTTTAGCTGAATGGACTTCTGTGGCTTCAAAGACAGCCCTAAGGCAGAAAAATAAAGAAATGCCATAGCATGCCCTTGAGATGGGGGCACTGGCAGTAAGTCTGGAATTGCCTACCACAGGCTAAAATCAGAGTAGAGTGGATGAGACGTGGTAAAAGGCACCGAAATTGTCTGCTACAATCATAAAAGTAAAACCCACCTCCTCCTGTACCCTCAATGTAGTTGTCCTTGGCCAGAAATATGTCACATGGCCACCCCTAGCTGGAAAGAAACCTGGGGAGTGGAGCAGTTTTGGGGGGCTGTTTGTAAGCAAGAGAATAGTTTGTAAGGGTCACACTGGACAGAATCAGAGCACAGTCTGTAAGGAAGAAACAGAATGGATATCAGGCAGGCAGCTAGCGTGGTCTGTCCAACATCACATCTAAGAGTAGCCCTCTCTCCCCACACCCCGCCGTTACCCTCTCCCCCAAATCCCCATAAATCATGCAGTGTGGGGACAGAGTTACATTAGAAGCCACCAGCCCTCCTTTTCCACCATGAGCTTGTCAATGTTTCACTTTGGTGATTCCTACACCCTCATGCCCCCACAGTGTGCAGAAGAGGGGGCAGCCACACAGTTTACCACTGAAGCAGCTGCCATTGATCCTCTTCCACAAACACGGCTCTTTGTGGCTGTCCGTGAGAAGGGCGCAAGGTAAACGCATGGCTGTCATCATGCCGGCAACCCAGGAAGAGCAGACTGGACAAGAGCGACCTCTTGTCGCTCACATCTGTGACTTGACCGTGTAACATGTGGCAACACTCCTGGCTAATTGCCCCTGGAAGGAGAGAAGAGTCTGTTAGGTGTGGTCTTGGAACAAGTGAAACCAGGGGACAGACATAGCTTCTCTCCTTTTTCTCCCACTCTCTGGCTGCCATTCTTTCAAGAAGGGATCAGCAAAGACTCTTGCAACTTGATTTACTCCTTTCCCCAACCCTCCAACACAGGAAAAGGATATAAAATGGGAAATTGGGTCCCGTCTCTTGTCCCTTTCCTCCTGTTCCGTCTCTATGAGGAGATAGTCGCGTGGAGGCTGTTACCATTGGTGGCCATGGTAACAGAATAATTGACATACAGTCTGAAAGTCGTAAACTTAATGAAACTATAGTTTTTATTGCACTTCACCCTCATCTCTGATTAAATCAGATCTGCATAATGCGAGGATATTAAATTTCCATGTTTCTCATTTTCTCTCCCCTGCCAATAGGAAGGCTCTGTTACGAGGCAACCGAGCCAGTGGGCTGAGAACATCATTGCTCTAGATTTTGCTGAAAAATGATTTTTAATAATTGGTGCTGGGTGGCCCACAAAGCAAAGCAAACTTGTGAGAAATGGTTGGATTCTGGCTCTGCGGAGATACAGCTGCTTCTCTCTGGCAGGTGGAGATTTTATGGAGGTCCAGGGGAGGAAAGGAGGAAGAAAGAGATGCCAACAGGGCCATGCATCAGAGAGACGTGTGGATTCAAGAAATAGCTACAGAGGGATTTTACTTCTCAGCCTCTACCCTTGACCTACTGAATCAAAATGGGGAGGAGTGGTGGCAGGCGGACACATCTGGGCCAGGCCTGTGTGAGAGCTGGGCACACAAACATGAATGGCACGGAGCACCTGAGTGCAAGGTGCTCACGGTCTAAACAAGATGCTCACCTGGATCGCTCCTCCCTGCAGCCTGCTTCCAACAAATGCCGACAGGAACGGGGCCTAGGTATGGAGTCTGTGCTGGCCCAACAGTAAACCATGGTGTGACTGTTCTTCAGATTGAAAGATCAATGCTTATACTCTAAGAGCTTTCATTTCAACAGAGAGGTAAGATGATGAGAGGGACAAAGTGGTATAAAAGCTTTCAGGAAGAAGTACCTACTTCTAGCAAGGGCTTCAAAAAGGTATCTTAGAGGCGTTGCTCTTAGCTCACACTTACATAGGACAGAGATGCTGCAAATGCTTTTACTGGAAGGAGACTTCATCCTCTTGTATTTTAATCAAACTTCATCTCAGAAGAAAATGGCCAGAAAAAAAAAAAAGGAGGGCATAATAAGGCAGTGGTTCTCAACTGGGAATGATTTTGGCCCAAACACCCAGAGGATATTTGACAATGTCTGGGGACATTTTTGGTTGTCACAACTTGGGGGCTGCTACTGGCATCTAGTGGGTAGAGGCCAGGATGCTACTAAACATCCTACAGTGCACGAGATAGTCCGCCATGACAAAAAGGCATCTGGCCCAAATGTCAATAGTGAGGAGCTTGAGAAATCCTGCTACAGGGGAAACGCAGTTGCATTAACATACCACTGCCCCAGGGGCCAGGAGAGAGGCAGGTCACCGCAGATTCTTAAGCTAAATTCTGCCCCTGCAGCGCAGGTGAGGGATGGCCATGGCTGTGTCAGGTGAGAGGGGTGGACTCTTAGGCCAAGGGATGTCATCCATGAGTCTGGAGCAGGAGTGGGTCTGGCCACGTGGGGCTGAGAGGGAGGCTGGGGAGACGTCCTTGCACCCGGAGTCCCCAGGCCCTCCCCACATCCACCCCTTTCCTCTCCTCCTCTTCCTTTCTTGGATTGTTTTTTCCTCTCCTCTGCTTTCCTGAAGTTTAAGCACCAAGTGGGCAAGAATGGTGTGTTCAAGGTCAGGGCTAACGAGGTAAGGGGGGGAAGCAGTTCAATTTCAGGGCCTCGTTCTTCCCATTTTAAGGTTTTCCAGCAAAGGAGCAGCTACTGTTTCACTTTCCTAAGTGAAAAGAAAATGGCAAAAAAAAAAAAAGGGAAAAAAAAGAAAAGAAAAACAGCATGAAAATACTCAAAATTCTTGGGCTTGGCTCTTTGATTTTAAGTTTCCGCAAATATTCAAAGTAGTTACCATCATTTAACCTAGGCTGAGCCCCCTTTCTGATCCCCCCACCCTTCTCCTTCCCCTTCTGAATAGGGCCCCCGCTGCACCCACCCGGGGCCTCTGGACAGCTCACCCCAGGGAGGTCTGCGCACCCTGAGGTCTGCGCACCCTGCCCTGTCTGAGCACCACCCAGCACAGCTTCTTCCTTGACCTGCCCCAAACCCCTTGACCCCCTACACATTCTGAGTCAGATCTTCAGCCCAGTGATCTTTTCCACACTATCCCCACAGATTCCACCTTAGATTTGGACTTTTTTTTTTTTTTTTTTTTTTTACCAAATAGGATTAAACAAAGAGATACAGCCTCTAAGCAAGGCTCCCTCGGGAAGGGCTAGGGGTTGATCTGAAAATCAATATATTTGGCTCAGTTTCCCAAACCTAGGAAAAACCAGCATCACCTGGAGAGAGCAGAAAGTTCTTGAAGAGACACATTATTACTATTACTATTATTGCTACAATTTCCACATTCATCCTCTGGACCCGATAGGGACAGGGAATAACCTCCTGGGGACTTGATAATGCCACCTTACTAAGAACTTCCATTCACTGAGCATCCACTCTGCGCCAGGCACCTACTGTGTTCTGTCACCAAGATCCACAGAATCATTCAGCAGCAATGGCTCATCTTCCCATTCCCAGGCCATGGCGTTACTCGTGTGGCAGGCAGAGACTCCCTCTCCTCCCTTGTGTCCACATGCATCCTGTCAATTTACCATCTCCCTTAAATTTCCTGAGAAACATAATGCAAGCGACTCACCACAGAAAAGCACGATGTCACTCCTAACTTGAGTTTCCCTCCTGGTTCGCGAGCTGCTTCGTCCTTTACAGGACCAATCGCGCTTGGTTGAGAGGAATCCCTGTGGGGAAAGGAAACAATACTTTTTAGTGGGAAAAATGCAGGCAGAAACACAAGCAATAAAACCCCCAGTGAACCCTGCAGTTCCTGGGCACCTGGAGGAGTGTGCAGGAGAGCTGTTGTTTTCCAAATTTCATCTCTAATACACCAATTTGTTATGTCTTCCTGACAAATTGCTGGCTTCAGGAAACTCCACTTGAAAAACAGTGGTGATAAATATTGCAGGTCTCATGGTCCACTACCCTTGGGGTGGTCAAATCACACTTACTTCCCAAGGCAGAGCCCACTGGAAGGGACCCAATGAAATGACTCCCTTTCCAATCATGGGTGAGCCACACTGAAGCCAATTTCAGGCAGGGGTGAGGGGCAGTTCTGGGAGCTGAGGAAGGACTAAAGTCTAGGGTGCCTGAGGGTGGGTCCCTGTTTCATTGCTTCCTCCCCCGGACCCCATTATTCTGCCCAGCCAACCAGAAGTTATCCAAACTTAGCAACTATGTCCTGTATGAAATTTCTAGAGAGATGCTAGAAAAATGAATTGAGTCCTATGATAGTTATTTGGCACATTGATGGCTTGGGATTTATAAGATCAGCCCTTCGAAGTTGTGCTCTGCTGAGGAGCCATAAGTACAGCACCCACCAAAAGATAATATGCAAATGGGAATCATTATAGCCAGGTGCTCACGAAATGCCAGACCTTGTTTTGAGTGCCTTACATGTATTATTAGCTCTTTTAATCTTCACAATGATCCTAGGAAGTAAGGCTTGTTATTATCCCCATTTTATATTTTAGATGTAAGGAAACTGAACAGAGATTAAGCAATCTGCCTACGGATCTTGAAACAGTTAAGTGGGAAACAGGCTGCTGGCTTCAGAGTTTGTGGTCTTTTTCTCATGCAACCACAGTTTTGACCTCATGGGATACTTCTCTGGCCTTTCACATATATTAATGCCTAATTAAAAAATATATATATATGTTACATATATATATAAGATATACAGAATGTAATCTGATCTATTGCCATTATTCCCAAAACAAAAATCTCTGATGAAATGAAAATAATATGCAAAGTGTAACCAATCATAACTTTTTAAAAAATTCGAAAAAATGAAAAGCAGAAAAATATTATAATTTTTTTAAAGAGGTGGGTTCTCGCTATTGTTGCCCAGGCTGGCCTGGCACTCTCAGGCTCAAGCCATCCTCCCGCCCCAGCCTCCCGAGTAGCTAGGACTACAGGCATGTGCCACTGCACCCAGCTCCAGGAGAAGATTAATATATGAAAATGAACGTATTTTTAAAATATTTTTTAATTTAAAATTTAAAAAAATTTAATAACTTGACCCCTTTCTTCTTGTCTCCTAGAAAATGAACGTATTGATCTAAGACCTTCCTTGCTAATTTTTTTTGTTTGTTTGTTTGTTTGTTTGTTTGTTTTTGAGACAGAGTCTCACTCTGTTGCCTGGGCTAGAGTGCTGTGGCACCAGCCTGGCTCACAGCAACCTCAAACTCCTGGGCTCAAGCAATCCTTCTGCCTCAGCCTCCTGAGTAGCTGGGACTACAGGCATGTGCCACCATGCCCGGCTAATTTTTTCTATATATATTTTAGTTGGCCAATTAATTTCTTTCTATTTATAGTAGAGACAGTGTCTCGCTCTTGCTCAGGCTGGTTTCGAACTCCTGACGTTGAGCGATCCGCCCGCCTCGGCCTCCCAGAGTGCTAGGATTACAGGCGTGAGCCACCGCGCCTGGCCTTCCTTGCTAATTTTTAAGTGTAACTTTTCTTTGCTAATCCAATCTTAGGTTTTCCCACCATGATTTGTGGCTAACTAATTTGAGCCCCGTTAGGAGACAAGACACTGCACATTCAAAGCTCTCTAGTTTGGTGGTGGCATTTCCTGGCTTACAGGAAACTTTGGGATCAGTCCTCACGGCTAATGTTTACTAAAGATTCCTTTGCTTATTTGGTTAAAATTATTTGGGGTGCTAGTTAAAAATACTGACTCCAGATTTTATTCTAGGTTTAATGAATTAGAATCTGTAAGAAAGGGAAGGGCTAACTCAATAGCCCTTAGCCATGGCTGCACCGGGAGCTGCTGACTCAACTTCCCTGGAAGGGGACCAAGGCACAAGTAAGGTGTGAAGCTTGCAGGTGGCAACAGTGAGCAGCCAGGGTTGCTAACAGTGGGCTGAACCTCTCTGTGTCAGTCAATGGCTATCCTCTGGGTAGGGGCCTTGTTTCAGCATATACCTGCCACACTTTTTTTCTGTCCCCAGGACAACTGAATACAAAACAGCTAGCTGCCTTCCAAATAAGGATCAATAATCAGAAATCTACTGGACCAGAATCAAAAGTGGAACCTCCCTGGGAATGCAGGAGATGGTTTAGTCTAGAACATGGAAGGAAGCGAGTTCAGAGACTGGGTGTAAAACTGCAGTGACACGAAGAAGAATGCAGGTCTTAACCTGGGAGATCAACGTCAAAGTGGGTGGAGTGGGAACATGGACAGGTCGCAGGTACCGTTAACCAAAGTCTGAGCTCAGCCTCAGAGCCAGGGTCTATGTGTGTAGACCGGGTAGAGGCCGGCTGGGGGCCAGGATGCAGTGGGGGTGCTCAGGTTGCAGGGAACAAACCCCCAGCCATGAACAATAGGGGCTCAGCTGTAGGAAATCCAGCCCCTCAGAGGAGTGGGGTAACAGTCAAAAACTCCAGCACAGGGAAAGAGGCAGGGCCCAGAGGCACAGTGAAATAAAGTGGATGGGACTGAAAGAAATGAAATGCTGGTCAAGGAATTCCTCAATTCTCTGTCTTCAGGAACAAACAAGGTTGAATCCAGAATTGATGGAGGAAGAAAGGACTTGCATAACAGGTCACAGGAAAAAGGAGATTCCATTTGGAAGTTTGGAGATCCCCAAAGAAGCATGCCAAACGGGATATTTTATGGTCTGTCTGTTAATCTCAAGATGCTGTCCCAGCTTCCCTGCCAAAGGTGACTCACCAAATCTTCCTTCCTGTTTGACCTTGGGAGGCCACATGTGGGGAAGGCCATGTGTTCGCGATCTGCGTGCAGCCTGTGTGTGCTCCTGCATGTGTACGCGTGAGTGCCCACGTGTTCCACACCTGCCCTTATCTGATCTCCTGCACCGTGTCCGCTCTGGGTCACACCCACAGTTCTAGCTTAATGCCAGCTCGGGCACCAGCTGAGGACAACATTCTAAATGCCAGTGTCTTCATTTACCTGAGCCCTCTTCAGATGGTTCTGTTTCCCAGCATGAGCCTCGGCATGAGGGAATTTGCACCCTGTGTGGAAGATACCACACATGGCCTATGGTTGTCACTCAGCATAATAACACAAGCAGGCACTTTTCTCACGTGCTATGGCAAAGCCATTTGGGGAGAAAGGATCTTCCTGAAGCATATTCGAAGAGTGCCAGCAAGACTGACATTGCAGTTCCCTGAGCCCCAGCCACCCAGCATCCGCCTCTTTCCTGTTGCTTCGGTTTTGTTCCATGTGATACGTCCCAGCAAGAACCTTCTGGCCTCCTCCGTGTGCTGAAACACCCTCACCCCCACCCCAGGAAGCCCCACCGCTCGCTCTCAGAGCCACAGGAGTGTTCCGACGAGTGTTCAGGCACTAATGAAGTCTCCTTGTGCAGAACTGAGCGTAAGTACAGATTGCATGTGGGAGTAGATGTTCTCTCGGTGTCTGCTCTAAATGCTGTCTCTGAGTTATCGTTCCAAGAGAGGGAGATGAAAGGGGATTGCCTGAACCACCCTTGAGCTGAGACGAATCAGTTAGCAGGATCATGGGACTCTGCAGGGAGAGTTTTGCTTCTGCTCTTTTTATCCCTAAGATCCACGGTTGGTCATCGGGCCAGTCAATTGCTGTTTGCTGACAGTTCCCTCTCTGTCTTTCCTCTACTGTGGTCCCACCAGGCGGTCGCCACTGTGGCCTGGGCTTCTGAGCTCCGGAATTATCTCTTCCTGTGGTCCCTGCTCCTAAGCTGGCAATGACTTCCCACTGCTGCTCATTGCCACTTCTCAGCTCTTCTGTCTCCCATGTAACCAATTCTCTGCACAAAACTCCACCTGGTTTAAAACTCCTTCTGTTTCTTTGGTTCTTCCTCTTTCTTGGCTGATTAAGTTCCTAAATAATAGCTAACACTTTTTTATAGCATTAGGAAATGCTTTACATTACTAACTCATTGCATCTTCATCACTTTCCCCACGAAGTGGGTATTGTCACTGTGCCCATTTTACAGATGTGGAGACTAAGCAACAGCGAGATCTCATGGTCAATTCATGGTGGAGCTGGGATTCAAGCAGAGCTCCAAAGTCCATGCTTTGAACCAAGAATAAAAATGCAGCAAACAAAACATGCAAACACATAAGCCTATCTTGATTCACAGAATTTTTGAAGCAGGAGCACTTAAGATAATTGTTTATAGAATGTGGCTCCTGGACCGGCAGCGTCAGCAGCCCATGGGAACTTGCTAGAAATACAAATCTTAGCCTTCACCCCTGACCTACTGAATGCAAATGTGGGGGATGGGGGAAACACTCTGTTTTAACACACCCTCCAGCTGATTCAGATGCTCAGTAAAGTATGAGAACCACTGTCGTAGAGCTTGGTTCCATTCTTGGATGTTGAGGTCCTGGAACAGTTTTGAGACCACTGTGGTTGTCTCCTTGGAAACTGGGCAGTATCTTACTTGCCATTCCATTCACGTGCCCTGCCCCCATCACCTCCTGTTCTACCTGGCATGGCTCCAGAACCAGAGCAATGGAAGGTTTTGAAGATGGAGGAAGGGGACACGAGCCAAGGGATGCAGGTGGTCTCTAGAAGTTTGAAAAGTCAAAGAAACAGATTCTCTCTTAGAGCCTCCCAAAGGAACACACCCCTGCTGATCCCTTGGTTTTAGTCCAGTGAGACCCCCCCATCTTGGACTTCTGACATCCAGAACTGTAGGAGAATAACTTGGTATTGTCTTAAGACACTGAGTTTGTGGTAACTTGTTACAGCTGCAATAGGAAACTGATACACCCTCCATAAAAGACATTCCAGGGCATATGTGACCTTCACAGCTGTGGTCCTCACCACATTTCTTAGCTCATTTCTCCCATCCCTTCCTCTCCCAATCTTATCCTACTTCTTTGCACTTCCAAATCTGAGTCAGTTTTGCACCTCTCCTCTTTGCCTAGATCCTGTCCTTGTGTCCTCTGGAACTTTAACTCCATGATCAGAATGTTTCTCAGAACATTCCTTATCTGGCACTGGACACCCTCTGAAGGCCCTGGTGTCTCAGACGGCCACTCATGCCAAGGCCAAGTTTTCTCCTGCAGCCTAGAGATCTCAGGGTCAGAATGTATTTTCCAAGTCCTCCTAATTCACCATTGTCACCTCCAGACCAGGCATCCGTCTCCCTTTAGCAAAACTCTTTCTTATTTAAAGCTCATGCTATTTAGCTCTGTGAGTCTCTCTCCCTTCTCCTTGCTGCCTTCTATTAGCCTGCCAGTTGCTCCATTTCCTTGCCCATCCCTCACTGAAGGTGTTATGTTTTACACCTTTCCTGTCTACTCTCCCCTCGTGCAGATGACCCAGACATCATCCTGGCCTCTCAGTTTCCTGATTCATCTTTTCCAAAGAGATTCTCCACATCATCTACCTTCTTCCATGGTCACACCTGTTCCTTGTCATCTCCAGTAACCACATCTCCCTCAAAACCCCAACTTTAAAGATTCAACCTTATCACCACCACCTCTATGTCTCCTACTCCAGTATTACCAATGCTACAATCTTTTGATTTCACTGAGACTCCAAAACCTTCATCCTCACTCTTCTAATTGCCCAGCTACAAATCCGTGGCTCATTAGTTCAATCACTTCCTTGTAAACATGACTTTCAGTCCCTTGACCCACTTGCTCCCTTCCCACTGCCTTGCTCACCAGATAAACCTCAGCCCGGGCTGAACCCACATATCTGCCTTCTCCACTGCCTGCACGTGAGCAGCCGAGCTCTGTGTCTTTGTGGAGAATGTCGCAGATCCAGGTTAACTGCTTTGCTGTAAAAGTCATGGCCACTCCCTTCATGCAAGCACTTCACGCTGCCTAATCCTCCATCACTAAATCCCCTGCTCCACATCTGACATGGCCGTTTCATGGAGTTTTCTTCCTGCTCATACCCTCCCCCTGGCACCCGTTTGCTCGCCCACACGCTCACTTGGTGATCTTACCTCATGCTTGCCGAGAACCTGCAAACTCTCGGACGGGCGTGCACCCAACTTCCCATCAGCAAACCTGTTGTTCATTTTCATCCATCTCCTTTCCCCTCCTTTTGTAGTGAACAGGGTGTTTCACTCTCCAAAACTTGATCTTTTCACTGCTGTCCCAATGCTGTTCCCTTTTGCTCACCCAAGAACTTTGCTGCTTTGTTTTTTTCCTCTCTCTCTCTCGTCACAGGTCTCTTTGGATGGAAATCTATAGGTTCAAATGCTTGTAGGTGTTAGAAAATGAAGACAGGTCCCAAATCAATTATTCAAATGCTCACTTTCAGAATATAGATAAACACTAGTAAAAAGCAAGTATAAAGCAATAAATAATTGAGGTAAGAGCAGGAATCAATGAAATCAAAAATAATCAATGAAGTCAAAAGTTAGGTTCTTTGAAAAGATCAACAGAACAGATAAATTTCAAGCAAGGCTGATTAAGGAATAAAAGAGAGAAAAATTACCAATATTAGAAATGAAAGAGGGATTATCATTACAGACTGTCATTTGATTATCAGAACAATTGAGAGAGAATACTATGGTTATCTTTCAAGAAATTTAACAATGTAGATGAAGTGGGCAAATTTCTTAAAAACCTCCAGTTATCAAAACTGACATAAGAATAGCTTTGCACCTACCAAAGAACTAAACTTACTATCAAAAACCTCACCACAAAGAAGATTTGGGGGCCCAAGTGGTTTCATCAGTGAATTTCATTAAATGTTCAAGGAAGAAAAAATATTCAATTAATATAATCTATTTCAGAAAGTAGAAGAATGACTACTGATACAGGCAACAACCTGGATGAATCCCGTAGACTGTACGCCAAGCAAAATAAGCCAGATGCAAAAAAGTATGCATTTTATGATGCTATTTAAATAAAGTTCTAGAATAATTAAAATTAATTTATTGTGGAAAGCTTCAAAATAGTGGTTACCTCTGTTGGGGATTGACTGGAAAAAGATATTAGGAAACTCTGTGGAATAAAAGAAGGTTACATGGATGTCAAAGTTGACCATTTAAGAGTTTTGAATATCAAAATGTGGAAAATTAACAGATAAACTTTCCAGAAGGGTAGAGAGTGGGTGGAAGTAGAGATGAAACACAAGTGACAGGACGTTTATTGTTGTTGGAGTTGGGTGATGAGCGTGTGGGAGTTTATGGCCATACTCTGTGTTTTATATGCTTTAAATTCTCCATAATAAAGAATTGTGGAAAAGTGGAATTAGGCTGGGCATGGTAGCTCATGCCTGTAATGCTAGCACTTTGGGAGGCTGAGGTGGGAGGATCTCTTGAGCTCAGGAGTTCGAGACCAGCTTGAGCAAGAGTGAGACCCCATCTCTACTGAAAATAGAAAAATTAGCTGGGCATCATGGTATGCACCTGTAGTCCCAGCTGCTCGGGAGATTGAGGCATGAGGATCGCTTGAGCCCAGGAGTCTGAGGTTGCTGTGAGTTAGGCTGATGCCACTGCTGTCTATTCAGGGCAACAGAGCAAGACTCTGTCTCAAAAAAAAAAAAAAAAAAAATAGGAAAGAAAAAGTGGAGTAATCATGAAGTTTGATTTACAAAGTGAAGAACTGCATTTATATATCACAATATTTCCAATTTGCCTAGTTCAGATTTGCACAAAATGGAGTACAATTGTATTTCCTTGCTTGTGGATTTGTAAATGGCTCTAACAGGTACTGAATATGCAATGTTGCCCCAGCTTTCCTGCACACATCATACTGTAGCATTGTTGGGGTTTTACAGTCTTTGTGATCATCACTTTTAATAGCTACCTTCTGGCTTCTTAATGCTGAAACCCCAATTTTATCTCATTATTTTACCCACATTGAATGTTAGTGCTACTCAGAATAATGCATCTCAAGTGCATCCCTCAGGTATTCTCATTTAATTAGTTATGTTATTTATGCTTACTTTATATTAGGGAGGATTTAAGGTGGGCTGAAAAGACACATAAAATGCAACAAGGTAGAATAAATTTAAACCAAAATATAAAAAAGAAAGAGAAATAAGGTTAGAGACAGAGTTGTATCAATGATGTTCAAGGCAGGAAAAATCAGACACCCTTCTTAGCAAAACACACACCCTGAACACATCTACCTTTGGGCAATTATATTTAGCGTCTGCATTGGCGGGGGTGGGAGAGTTAGGTAACCTCAAAGATTAACCAGAGGGTATACAACAGGGTGACCAAACAGAGTAGCCTTTTATAAGAAATCGTTATTTTTGAACCAGTAAAAAGATAGAGAATATTTATCATGTCGATAACTTTAGTGTTAGAATAGTTGAATAACTTCAGATGTAGTTTAGAATAGCTTTTCATCTTAGCTGAGAGGAAGAACAGAGAAAAGCGTTCACCTCCCAGCTCTGCTGCTCCCCAGCTTAACTTCTGGAGAAATTGACCTCATCTTTTTGATTCTCCATTTCTTCCTTTGTAAGATTTTAGGGCCATCAATGTCCACCTTAGAGTATTGTTGTGAAGATTTATCACAGATTCATTCATTCGACAAATACTTATTGAGACACATTAGGTGCAGGACCTGTTCCAACTAAGTCTCTGTCCTTAGGATGCTCACCTGCTAGTGGGGATGGAGACATAAGACAAGGCAACAAGGTCATATTTCAGATAGTGGCACTGTCTGTCAAGAGAATAATGCATGCTATGGGGCTAACGTCAGTGATGTGTGTGTGAGTGTGTGTGCACTTTTAGGATATATTTGATCAGGGAATTTCTCTCTGAAAAAGTCCTATTTCAAAAGAGATTTGAAAGGTGAAAAGAAAGATATTAGAGAAGAGCCATCTAAGTAAAGGGAACATCAACAAAGAGCCTCATGTGTTAAGTAGCAGCCAGAAGGCCAGTGTGGTGGGAGCATAGGAAAGAGGGGGATGATAATGGAAAGTCAGGAGATGTGAGAAGTACACAGGGACCAGTGCTCATAGCACTGGGGTCAGGGGCTGAGAGATTTTATTCCGTGCATGAAGGGAGGCCATCGGAAGATTACCCGGTGGATTCCCATGATCTGATGGTGTTTTAGCCACTCTGTGTAGGATGGACTGTAGAGGGACAAGAGGGGGTGTAGGGAGGCAAGCTAGGAGGTTAGTACCTATCAGGTGTTTAGTCTGATGCCTGGCACCTAAAGAGCACTCACTAAATATTAGCTATTTTGAACTGTTGGTCTGTAGTGGACAATGATCCATTTAGGGCATTCCTTGTTTGAGAAAATTGGTTCTTTCTGTTCTCTGTAATGGAGATGTGTTCTTCTGGCTCACTAAGTGTGGAGCCTTTGCGATGCGCCCCCTTGACTAGGCTGAATCACATTTTCCAGAATTCCTTTTCCTGGGTGTTTCCTGTTAGGGGGTGTCCCAGAGGGACTGGGGAGATTTGATGGGGGAAAGGAAGTGGCAGCTCTTTCACAGTTCACACATTTTGCCGCCGCTTTGCTGACTCACCTCATTGGTGGGTGTGAGGTGGCTGAACCATCTGAACCTGCCCTGCCCTCCCCTGGCCAGGCATGAGTGTGTTTGGTAACAGGATGAAGAGTCCTGGCTTCTGCAGGCCACCCACACCAAGGACAGATGCAGCAAGAACTGATGTGGCTTTCAGCCCATGCTTGTGGCCTGGTTCATGTTTGTGGGTTATGCACACTCTTACTTTCGTCTGTTTTACGTCCATCTTTTCTTCTCAAATGCCTGCCCTTTGGACTTCAAGCTCCTGCACTAAATGGGAAGATGCAGCCTTGTGGTGACAGCTTAACTAGCATCCACAATTGGATAGGGTGAAATCCCTGCTGTAAGATATATATATACACACACAAATATCTATCTTATGTGTATGTATCTCCAGATGTACATATATAATTATACTTATCTATCTTATGTATATGTATCTATATATATACATATACATGTAATATACATGTAATATACATCTATATCTAATACATATACATGTAATTATATTTATCTATCTATCTATCTATCTGAATGGTTCTGCTTCTCTAATTGATCCCTGATTGATATACCAAGAGTGGTATCAGATCAAAGAGAAAGAAATTCAAAAGAAATAAGACCAAATATATCCCAAATTTACACCTGAAAATCTCCAAGTGTACTTCAAAAGACTGTTGACCACCAGCATGGTTTTGGGCACACAATAGGCATTCAATCTGTATTCATGAAAGAATGTATGATTCAGTCTTAGATAAAGAAAACATGGTACATATGTGCAATGGAATACTATTGAGCCTTAAAAAGGATAAAATCTTGTCATTTGCAATAACATGAATGGAGCTAGAGGCCATTATGCTAAGTGAAATAAGCCAAGCACAGAAAGACAAAATGCTGCAGGTTCTCACTGATACACGGAATCTGCAAAAGTTGAAATCATAGAATAGAGAGTAGAATGGTGGTTACCAAGGACTGAGGGAAAGGTTAGGGGAAAGGGAGATGTTGGCCAAAGGATAGGAAGCCTCAGCTAGACAGGAGGAACAGGTTCTGGAGATCTAGTGCACAACATAGTAACTACACTTAATAAATGGATACTTGAAAATTGCTAAGTGAGTAGATTTGAAACATTCTCATCATAAAAATGACAAATATGTGGGTGATGGAGATGTTAATTAGCTTGATTTAAACATTCCACAATGTATACTCTATCAAAACATCACATTGTACACTATAAACATGTATATTATTTTCCTTTGTCAATTAGACAAGCAACAGAGGAATGAATGAGTCAGCTGTAATTCCCTTGGCAGGTTACAACTGAGGCTCTCTGTCAACTTCACCAGGGTCTATCTTAGGGCTCTTCCTGTGGCTTATCCTAACCAGAAACATGCAGGAAAACTAGTGCTGGGGAATGTGGTCTAGCCTAGTTGAGAAGACACAACTAGTTCCTCTCTATAGAATTGAAGGTGAAGAACAATTGAAGTTATTAATCATCTGCTAGTTTCCTGGTTGTTCATTCTGGGAGGTGGTAGATCATAACAACTGGCCCTGAGAGACCAGCCCTGTCTTAAGCCCAGCCACAGCTCTTGTAAAACTTTGAACTCAGAAACCCACATTTGCAATTTGTTAAGCAAGTCACGAGAGCACAATGTTGATGGATTACACAGCAAACTGATAGGTTTACAATTTAAGGAGCATGGAGTTTTGCTTATTTTGAAAATAGAATAAACTGTACTCTGATTCTAGTCAGAAGGGGCCATATTTGAAAAACCAATAAAGGTTAACAAGTCTGCAAACACTGAAATTCATTATTCTGCGAGGTTCTTAAATAGCTTTGTTGGCAAAAATATCCTTGATTGTTTTATTCACCATAGGTTTCAAAATCAACTGAAGAAGGTTATTACCATTACCCAGTCAGAAAGCAACATGAGCTATATAATGTTTAAGGCAATTTATTTAGTTTATAGCTCAGAATTGAGGATCCTAGGCACCAATATGAAAGACCCTCTTCATTGCCAATTTCATAGCTCTTCTTCCATGATCATTTTTTGCTAAAAGAGCCCAAATATTCTTGGGGTTGTAAGGTACCAAGCTCAGGTTTGGATCTTGAATCAAGTCTGTTTGGAAGGTTCTGGAAAACTTATTCCTCTGGTTGTTCAAAAAAGAAAGCCATTAGAGGAAAGGATCTTTATTTTTGTTTCTCCTACCTTACCTCTTTCAATCTCTCCCAGCCCCTGCGTCATGATGCTCGTAGCTACACAGATCATCTTACAACCTGAAAATGACAGCTGCCATATTGGGGTTGGCAGAGCAGAAGAGTGGAAAGAGTTTGAGCCTTGTTGAGATGGCTGAACAGCTGAACCAGTCCTGGGATGCTCACCTGCAGACTCTGTGCTCTGTGACATAGCTAAATGTCTATGTTTAAGCCTCTGCAAACTGGGCTTTCTGTTACTTGCCAACCAAAGCCATTCCTAACTGATAGAATCCCTTTCACCTTACTTTCTGGATTTATGCCCTGGACAACTCACCAGGTCTAAAAGCTGGGCTCAGATCTTTCTAGAGGTTGCTTGTTTATTTGTTTTTTTCATTTTCATAATAAAGTTATATCAAGTTCTATATTTGATACACAATGTACTTGTCATATAAGGAAATCATATTTGTCACATAGGGAAGCAATCACTTCATTCTTTAGTGATGCCAAGATATGTATCATCAGTCTTGCTACTGATGATAGTCTTGCTACAGTTCCCAACAGATAATAACTTCTTCCATGGAATAACTAGAACAAATAAAGTTTAAATGGTCATGAGGCAAGATATTATATACAACCACGCCAAATTTGCATTGGTAGGGGAATGACCTTGGAGAGATAAGTTACATCAAACTTTTCAGGAATTATAATAAATCAAAACCAACAAAACAAGAAAAAATATCATATGAACAAGGCAAATTCCCAAGGTTGACAAAGATAAGACTTGCCAATTTATCCCAATCTTTGCAAGAGTTTCACAGTTCATTTTCTGACAGCTGGCACAATAAAAATTTAAAATTCTGAATAGGAAGGAGAAGGTTGTTGCCATCTGTGGCCATTACCTGATCCCTTTGATATCAACCGCCAGGGATAAAGGCATGGGACATACATTTTTTGTTTTTAATTTTTAAAAATGGTTTATTATAAGACATTTCAAGCACACAGAAGAGTGCACAAAACAATACAACACACATCCACGTACTCATTGCTGATATTTGACAAATGTTAACATTTTGCCATTGGCTTTAGATGTTTTTAAAATAAAAATTTATAGATACTTGAAAGCCCGACATCATCCTGTCTGCTTATTGTTTTCATTTGCTTTTTGTGGCGCATGTCTCTGCAAAATTAGATCACCTGTGCCTCTAAAACTTTATCCATATTTGGGACTGCTGTGTAGAAGACTGTCTTCAAAACATATTTTGGTTAGTAGAGTTAAGCAATGATGTTACTTGGTCTATGTAATTCTCATTGATACCTTCTAAGCTTGATGATCCACGTTATGCATGACTACTCAAATCATTGAGAACACACCTTTCTCCCTATGTCCCAGCAACCTTTTGATTAACTGTGGATTTTGCAAGTCTCAATGACATATCCAATGTCTGGAAGCAGTGCTTAAGGCAACCCCCAGGGCTAGTCTTTTCCGAAGGACATGGCTTGAAATAACAATATGGCACCCTGCTTCTCAGACCCAGGCTGCTGCCTGGCACAATCAAGCCTTCTCCTCAGCCCTCTTCATCCTACTTCACTCAAGAAAGGGGAGCTGGGTGAATGATGATGTCAAGATCCATTCATGACCTTGAAGGTCACCCTGTCCGCATCTCATACACCCACCTGCCAGGAGCTCCTTCCACACCCTGGCTCCTTCCTGAGTCCTCTTGGTTGATGTCTCTGGGGTTGTCCTCTGCCTCCTTCCTGCCTTGTGCCTACAGTGGACTCGCATTTCACTATATCTCTTTGATTCTCAACTTGAATTTTACCTTCTCAGCTCTCTCTTCTACTCCCAATCCCAGCTCTCAAAACTCCTGACCTTGGCACAGCCCTAATATATAATATGACTTTACCAGAAGGAGATCTTGAACTTTACAAGCTTGCCAGTGGATAAGAACTTTAGTTTTCCCATGATATAAGCAGCCATTGAGGACTATTATTCTATTGTCTTTATGAGATTCTGTTCTAATGAGTCCTAATATGTAAGAACTGACTTCTGCTTAGAAACTCGAAATCAGTGCTTTCCACTTTTTGAATCTACTGATCCAACTGGACATCTTTAAATTGACATTCTTTTAGACCAGCCTGGCAAAGAGCAGGGTCTACCCTGAATCTTCACCTCCATTTTTTGGTATCATTGATAGGTGTCTTTCACTGTAACTCAACCCAAAGGCACATGCTTAGATTTAACAAAGGAAGAGACATCTTGTTTCAGGACACCTTACACTTGAGGCAAATTATAGACTACAGCCTATGATGTATCACAAGCTGCCCCTGCTGGCAAGTGGTGCTTCTTCTGTCCCGCTGTCTTGGCGCTGAGCTTGCTCAGTCCAAACAGAAGGAGAGAGGCAAAGTTTTGGGGGCAGTGAGAAAGGAGGCAAGGATTCTTCACATTAGGGTAACAAATTTGTCCCAATTCACCCAGGACTTTCCTGGTTTTAGTACTGAACATGTCTCTTCTCCTGGGAAATCCATCAATTCTGAGCAGATCAGAGCAGTTGATCATTCCACCTCACATAAAAGAGGAATTTTTAAGATATAACTGAAGGTATCTGACAAAGAAAGGGAATCTTCCAAACTGGAAAAGTTTTGCAAATCCCATGTTCTCCAGACATTGCATAATGTAATGAAAGCATATAGACAGGGGGCCTAAGCAATTGTGGGAGGGGCATAGTCAGAGAATGAATGTTTACGTTGAGAACTAAAGGACGACTCAAAGCTATGAAGGCAAGAGCCAGGAGTAGGGACTGGAAGAACACCCAAATTTATGGGGAGAGGGTAAAAAACACAGCCCCCCCATAAATACATACAACGATTTTGTACCCATAGTAATTAAATATAATTTTTTTTTGGAAAACAGAGCCTTGTAGCAGGTTACTAGAGATTTCTCTTCTGACATTGCTCCATTAACTAACAGCGCACTTGGTTAAGTTTATTAGCACCAAACTAATATAATAAAATCTATGCTATCTCTTGTTGAAATAACAAATATTTAACCTTTTAGTTCCTTGGTTTTCAAGACCGGCGATCCTATGCAGAGGAAACTGACGTTTGTTTTGCACAATTCTAAGTGATCCTATTCTGATTCCCAGTGACTGCCAATTTCTTTACAAAAGCTTACAAAGAATTTTAATGCAATGAATGAATTACTTTTAATTAACTCATTCTGGAATTTTGTCAGGGGGCAAATTTCTGTTTTGAAGAATCCACATTTCTCCCACTTAAAAAATCCAGCCAGTGTCTGCCCATTCTTCCCATCTTCATAACTTCTAAGGCTAGGAACCGAGTCTTCAGTTACATCTGCACCTGCCTTTAGCTTTGGAGGCTTCGCTTTAGCAGGCCCAGGCCCCTCAAATTCTTTAGCACTGGCAAGGAGCTCTCTAACTGGATTTCTTCCTACTTGGGGTTTTACGTATTTCATATGCATGGTTAGTCTAGCCTTCTCTATTTGAAGATAATTTTCCTAACGGAGAAGAAAGGAACAAAAAGAAGTTGAGAAGCATTTCCTTGTCATCTGTTAATATAATAGCATTCCTTCCCAAGTAGTCTGATGAAATGTAATTAAAACAAACTTTGAATTCATTTGAATTACTTTTATATTTTTGGGTATGTGTTTTCATTTTTCAGCTCTTTTTTAAATATAGGCTTAGATTTGCCCCAGAAATTGGACAAAGAAAAACGAAAATGTGTTATTAAGGAAATAAAAGAAATTACTCATAAATTTTATGGAAATTAATTCTTTGTGGATTGCTATTTATTGTGTGTATATATATCAAACCAAAACAAATGGTTTAAAGATGAAGAATTCAGTTAATCAACAGAATGCTTTTTCTCCTACATTTTGCGTGTTGACGAGTTGAATGGTTTTGGCTACACAGGGCAGGCTGCCCAAGAGACTATACTTAGTCTCTTGACCGCTGCTCAGAAATCTTACAGACAACAGATCAAACTGCTGAAAAAGGTACTACTTCAGAAGCAACTTTCAAATTTTCCCTGCTTCCAGACAGTTCTCTAGCCAATAGCTTTGCACATTTATTTCTCAATTAAGTGAACTCAACTTGATTCATTGGAGTGATGAATATAAATGAAGCCATGGCTTCAGCATTATGTGAAAACACTTAAATAGATCAGGCTTCCTACCTTGAGATTCTTACCTTTCTGTAAGG
>CAUYRT010006548.1:0-26879 GCA_963574885.1 Lepilemur ruficaudatus
CTGAGTAACACTATGGTGCTCAAATGGTGGCGGTGTTCACTAGGGATTTGGGGGGTGAGGGGTAGACCCACAACTGAGAGATGTGGTGAGCACTGTGAAGGGGAGGGACATGCTTGAAATGTATTTGGGGATGGGTATTAGGGGTCTCAATAGGGGGTAGGAAATCCTCTAAAACTGATTTATGTGAATAGCTGTACAACTTGGTAAATTTACTAATAATCATTTAATTGTACACTTAAAATGGAGTAAAGACATGATATGTAAATTAAACTTCAATAAAGAAAAAATAAATAAAACTTGATTTATGGTAGACATGTAAAAAGAAAAGAAAAGAAAAGAAATGGAGGAGGCCCGCGGAAGCAAACACATTATATATCCACCTGGGACTACTCGCTCCAGTGAACCAACTCTGATTGTCCATTCCCCCTCGTGTTCCCTCTTAAGGAGCCTCAGCAAATATATTCAGAGGGGTGGAGTTGGGAGCCCGATTGTGGGAGGCAAACCTCAGACCTCTCTCACTATCTGTGCGGCTTGAAACCTAGGTTTTTTTTAAATCTAGTAAACAGGGCTGTTGATAATAATTATTAACACTTCATTACTGCAATGATTAAATGCAATAATAGATATCTACCTTATAATACTGTTTGCTAACGAGGTGTGTTAGCCCTTGTTATTAGTATGCATTCTTTCGACAAGCTGTAATTGAGCACAAGCTCTGTGCTACCTTGAGGAGACAAGAGTGTTGAATAAGAGTAATAAGGTTCTTGCCCATATGGAATTTATATTTTAATGAGGAAACAGACAATAAAGAAGTAAACAATAAAAATTATTTTGATTGTTATAAATTTTGTAAAGAAAAGAAAATGTACAGACTGAACATGTAGCAAGTGGCTAAAGAGAAGCCAGTGGTCAGGAAAAATTCATCTGAGGAGGGGCCATGTAAACTGGAACCTGAATGACAAGAAACACACATACATGGCTTTGGAGGTTTAGCATTCAATACAGAGTAAATAGCTGATGCAAAAACTCAAAAGTGAGAACCTACTTGGTCTGTTTCAAGGTGGAAATCATGGACTTACTATATAAGGATGACTCAGAGGTCCCTACACATGTAGGGATAACTTACATGGGCTTCTTCATTCTCATCAAGAAAGAGTTGAAGAATAGGGAAGATTTGGCAATGTGTCCCTGCTGTTTTCTCATTATAAAAGTGATTGGTGACAAAGATGAGTATATGTACAGAGAAACAGTTCCAGCCCCCTCTTCCATCAACAAATAATTTGTTCAATGCTAAATGCTTTTTAGTCAAAATCCTGAACAACTGGAAATGAGCCACGGTGGAAAGAAATCTAATGGCAATCCCTTTTCATGGGGACACCAGTTTTGTGCTTTGCAATTCTGTTAGAGTGTGGCTCTTTCCTTGGATTCTTTATATCAAATTAAAGAAGAGAGCCAACAGATGTGACATACCTGGACTTTATGCTTAAAACTTTGAACTGGAATATTCTTAATTTTCCTTCAGAATTTTAAGAGAGGATAATGTCAAAACAGTGCTTTCCCTCAATTTCATCATTTTTGTGTCTTAAACCCAATCATCTGATAGCAGCCACATCTACCTCAAAGTCATTAGTATCCCTTATTCTTTGATTTGGTTATTAAAATAATTCAAATTAGCCTTTCCTGTTAAAGTTGACATCACCTTTGCTATTTTAAGAAACTTTGAAACTTAAGAGAATGAATTACCTTCTCGGTGCTGCACTTCTACCTTCTGCACCAAGCCTCGAGCTTGCCCTTAGGTTTTTTTTCTTTTTTCCTTTTTAGAATGTTTGTTTTCTGTGAAGCAGGCCTTTTCTGTCACACTCCATGCAAAGTATTAGTTGTAGCATTAAAGAGAAAATATTGTGAACTCCCAATTTCTCTAGAGCTAGAAGTTAGTGGATAAGAAACAAAAGTCAAACAGTAAGATGGTCTCAGAATTTGGTATTTCCTTGTGAATATTCCATATATCTCATAAAAATTAGGAAAACATAAAAAGCCAGCCAAGAGCCAGGCGCGATGGCTCACGCCTGTAATCCTAGCACTTTGGGAGGCCCAGACGGGTGGATCGCTCAAGGTCAGGAATTCAAAACAAGCCAGAGCAAGAGCAAGACCCTGTCTCTACTAAAAATAGAAAGAAATTAATTGGCCAACTAAAAATATATAGAAAAAATTAGCCGGGCATGGTGGCGCATGCCTGTAGTCCCAGCTCCTCGGGAGGCTGAGGCAGAAGGATCGCTTGAGCCAAGGAGTTTGAGGTTGCTGTGAGCTAGGCTGATGCCACGGCACTCTAGCCCGGGCAACACAGTGAGACTCTGTCTCAAAAAAAAAAAAAAAAAAGGCAGCCAAGAGAGGTGAAATTGATAACAGAATGAGAGGAGGTAAACATGCTAACTTAGCAAATAAAACACTTAAATAATTTTGCCTAATCAGAGCATGTATTTTTATATCTAGATGCTCACTGGTTTTTAGAAAAGGCTAATGAAATTGCTCTGCAGATGGCAGTTACGGTCAAGTCTTTATGGCTGGTGACAATGAGCATTGTCACAATATCATGTCACTTTACCTAAAAGGTAAAGCATCTACAATAACTCTGCTGAAGATCTTCTTGAAAATGGGAGGACAAATCTGAATTAGATGCACCTATGGGGCACATCTAATGCACCTATATAATCTACAGTCAAATCAGAAGCGTGATCTGACAGAAGAATATTGCCCTGGAACAAAACAAGTATGTAAAGAGAGATGGGTCATCAGCCTTCCTTTGCTAGAGTGCTGAGAGAAACAAGAAATTAAAATCACTCATACAAAATTTTTAAAAATCTCTTTATATACACAACTTAACTGTGTGTATATGAAATTAACAAAAATACACTATCTGGCAGGTTGTTTGGAGAATGCCTCCTCCAACTAGAGAGAAAAATGGTTTACCAGAATGTGAACACTATTAAGGATAGCTGCATACAGTTACTGAAGATTTAAATTAAAACAAGGCTGTGGCCTTTATAATTTTTTTTTTTGCCTGCCAGCACCATAGCTACCTGCAGCCACTAGACTGAGATATAACAAATAATCAAAAGCTAGATGCTGGAAGTGCTTGGTACATTATGAGAAGCATTGTTCCTATCACAGATATAAAGAAATGGCATTTTCATGATGTAATGAGAAATTTTACTGCTGTGTGGGACACAGATACCTTGGAAGTAATTCATAACTGCTTTGCAAAAGCTAGTATTAGAACCACCGATGGCTCAGATGAACAGAGGAGGATACGTGATGACTCAGTGCAAAGAGAAACTGTCCCATGCTCAAATGTAAATCATTTTGTAGATATCGATAATGTGTTAGCTTCCTCTGCTCATTGTGAATTTCAAATGAGAACAGGCATCCTTGATATAGGTCTGTTTTGAGCACAGAAGAACAGGAAGCAAAGTTGCCCAAACACCCAGAAGACAAAAAGCATAAACAGCACTGGTGATCAGTGAGACACTGCAATAATGTGAATGATTTTTATTGCAAAGCAACGGAGTCACTATATTTGTTTGTAAGCCACAAAATAACATATCAGGATCCAATGCTGTTAAGCAGAACATAAAACCAGGGTCTCAGATATGACTAGAGCTCTGTGTGATAAGTGTATCTTTTTTATTTAGCCCAAAAGACATTTCTGCAGCACCTAGTATAGGAGAGATGGTTTGTAATCAAGGTTCCATCTCTTCTTAGCTTTTTAGTCTTTGTCAAGATTAAAAAGCTAAGCAGATTTCACATATTTACAGTTATATCAGGTCATCTAAACTGTCAGTTCTATAATTCCAGGCTCAGTAGATGTAGGAACTGAAATGGCAAGTAAAACCTTTACTCCATAAACTCAAACTACCTAATATCATGGATTACAAAGACAGAGATTCCATTCTTTGGTAAAGTGATGAAATGGTAAGAGGGGAGGCAGCATGTACAATGGCATGAAGTCAAGGACATCGTCTGTCCTGTTTGCTGCTATATGTCCAACATCCGAGCAGGCCCTGACTCACAGCAGGCACTTAGTACATATTTGTTGAAGGGATGGATGGGTGAATGAATGCCCCTGCATTAGTCAGAATTCTCCAGAGAAACAGAAGCAATAGGAAATATTTGTGTATGTGTATGGAGAGAGAGAGAGAGAGAGAGAGAGAGAGAGAGAGATTGATTATGAGGATAGGAGGAATGGCTTGGATGATTATGGAGGCTGAGAAGTCCGACGATCTGTCATTTGCAAGCTGGAGACCCAATGATATAATTTAGTCTGAGTCTGAAGGCCTGAGAATCAGGGGAGCCACTGGTATAAATCCCAGTCCAAGTGCAGAAGTTGAGATGAGGTGTTCCAATTCAAGTAGTGAGGCGGGGGGGGGGGGGGGAAGGAGAACCCTAGGGAACAAGAACATTTCAAAAGAAAATGTAGAGCTGCCACAGAGGTGGGAAGGGAACCAGGAGGCTGTAGCATGTTGGAAAGAGCTAAGAGAATAAAAGGTTTCAAAAAGGAGGGAATAATCAATGTAAAGCCCTACAGAGTTGACGTGTGGTAATGGCATAAAAATATCTATTTGTTTCAGCAACACTGTGGAGAATTTGGGCTGGAAAGGAGACGTGGGAGAAAGACCACTAGCTTAATCCTGTGAGTGGTAAGGGGGCTCAGGGTCTGGGGTCGAGAAAGGCGACTTTAGAATGTTTTATATGAGAAAAATTTTGACAGTCTTTAAGTGCTGATAATAAAAAGCGAGTCAGCCAAGAGCCATTGAGTCGTCATGGGACAGAAGGTTTAAATGCTGAGTCGGCAAGAAGGAATAGGGATGTAAAGGGCGGGGTAGACTGGACAGTAATTGTTTATTATTATTATTATTATTGTTGCAAAAGAATGGGAGAAAGGATTGGTGAGGGCTACAAGGAAGTTAGAAAATTTCATGGCAAAAGTAGCGGGAGTTCTTGTCAGATGAATTCTAATATGTCTGTGAAGTAACAGGCAATGACGATACCCGCTGAGACTAAGCAGAGGAGATGGCGGGGCAAACCTGGTCTTGATTTATGCTGCCGGCTCAGTGCCGGTAGATTCTTTTTGCAGCCCTGCATCCTCTTGTTTTTTTCGAATCCCTTGTATGGCGTTTGACGTTAAGGTGAGAGTTGTTGACCCAACGTGTTACACTCAGAGATACACCAGTCGGAACTACCACTCCCAGAATGCAGCACGGCTCCTGGGAAGTGCGGGGAGTAGGGGGCTCTGGGAACGTTGCAGGCCCCGCCCCATCGCCTGCTCCTATTGGAGGAGCGCACATACTCCCAGGAGGCCACGCGTAGGGGGGGCGCTTTACGCGGAAGTCTGCAGCGTCCGGTCCCATCCTCCTCTGGGAGCGGGCAGTCGGCGATCCGGCTCTGACCCGCGGCTCTCGGTCCCAAGCCCGCGCGCCCTCAGAGGGTGCCCGGACAGGTAAATGGAGCGGGATGTACTCTGCGGAAGGCGGGGAGACAACGGCAGAGGGAGGGCGGAGGTGTAGATGGGAAGGTGCTGTGGTGGAGCGAGGAGTCAGTGCAAGGGTGACTTGGGGTTCTCTGGTGTCTACAGTTCGAATTGTCGAGCGGGTCCAATTTCAGCGAAGTGCATTTTATGCTGCCGAAAAGGCCTCGAGTTAAAGAGTGTCAGAGTGTGTCACTTAAGTTGTCATTACAGGAGGGAAAAAAATGTTAACTTTCCCTCAGTTTGTATTCTGCAAGACCTTTGTGTAGCGTTTGAATCTCTTGAGATCGACTGAGTCTCCCAAAAAACTCTCTGCATCGTTGTTTGATGACGTAACTTTCTGCTTCACCACCTGCTTTATGCTCCTTCGTGGGTTCCTAGCACCCTACTCGCCCTACTGCCACCGCCCAGTATTGACATCTTCCTCTTCCTCAGTTTGGGTAGGAGCTACATCTTCTCCCAGACCTGTTTCCTCAGCTTCAGAACTCTATGTTACTGATATTTTTATTAATAGCCAATGATTATCAAACTCCAAACACGTATGAGACTCTGGTAAATGCTTTACATCTCTCTCTCCCCAAACTCCAACAAACAATTATCAAGTCCTTTTCGTTCTGTCTTGTTAATTGCTCTCAACTACCTGTACCTCCATTCTCACACCCTTGATCCCAGAGGATACTATCATGTTTGGAACATTCTTTCCCTTTGAATACCTGTGTTTAGGGTGGGGGGGGCAAACAGGAATAAACAAGATGATCTTATATGTTGGTTAATGCAAAATAAAACAGGTGGTTGACTTGACAGGGTAGGATCCATTTCTGAGAAACTCAAAGGAATTGGGCTGGGTCTCAGAGCATTGTCCAGAAAAAATATTTGTAATACCAACAAGGATAATCTTGATCTGTAATCTGACTTTTCATAAGCACCTCTTTTCCCCTGTCATAGCAGTGTTTATTCATCGTTCTTCTGTCTCCTTCAAGGTTATTGCATCAGAATTTGTGGTATATCTATAGTTGGCTTATTTCCTTCTAAGACTCAGACAGAAGAATTGGGGATTAGATTACAATCAGCTCAACTGCTTTATCTTACTTAGAAAAAAGTTAGTGAAAATATTCTTCTTCCTATGTCCTACTGAATATAAAGTTATCTACCATCTATAGTATATTTAAAACCAAAATATGCTCAGCGTGCACTTGTTTATTCAACAAATATTTGAGGGAATATCATGCCAGGCACTGTGCTGAGCACTGGGGAAATAGTGAGGGTGTTATTCTCTTTTCCAAAGAGAAATAATCCTAACAGTATACTGAGGAGGTTCCTAATGCATAGGCTGACATGTACATTTCTTTCTTTTCTTTATCCAAGGTGAGATAATCACAAAACTTTAAGAAATCCCCTGAACTATTATAGAAATTCTTAGATTATTCACCCATTACACTTTATTGCATTTATTTGTTTTTATGTGCTTTCCCCATTGTACTATGGCTCCCTTGAGTAGAGGAGTCCCTTCCTCCTCAACTTTATACCTCCAGTGTCTACTACTTTGGCTATCATATAGTACATATGTGTTGAACTGAAATAGACTATTTGATCAAATTCAAGTGACATAATTTGTACAAGACTTTCTTTATGTAAGGCCATAAGCCTAACCCTTATCCCTCAATCCTCTCATTTACTGGATGCGGACTGTTCCATCTCATCAGGCTAGTTTATTTACCTTTCTTAGATTGTTCTTAGCTCTTTGCCTTCTCTTGTTCCATAAGTCCCTTCTAAAATGAGTTCCCATCTCTTTCCTGAGCACCTTGCATACCCCCCTTTAATTTAATGGACCAATGAATTTAATAGTATGCTCATGATGCAAGGGTGGAAAAAATTTAATTTCTATTGTGTATTTTCTATGAAATGTTCTGCTAATGAACTTTTGTCAGAATTAACATAATACATCCCCTTGCAATAGTGTAAATAATGATACAGAATGCTTTCTTTTGAGTTTGCATTGACTATTACCATGTGCTATGTGATGAATTAATTCTTCCACTTCTTTATTTGAACATTTGTATAACCTTTGTTCGTACAACATGTTATGGTATCATTTGGTTTCCACTTGGTACAAACATCTTTGAATATTATTTTCTCCTTAGCCTGAGATAATGTATTCATTAATGTTATTTTGCCACATTGTCATTTTTAGAATGTCAGATAAAAGTCTCAATTCTTAAAGTTTTATTCCATCCAGATATCTTTCAATTGTAAATCATTACTGCAAAAGACAAATTTTTGTCTTTCTAACTCATTAAAAACACAACAGGAATACAAGAGTGCTTGAATCATGACTGTTATTATGTTTTTAGGGTGTGCCAACATAATATCAGCCAGACATGCTGCTAAGATATTAAAAAATAAGCACAGTCATTTTAGGGGATTTCTTGACACCTGTGCCTTCATAGACGTGAATGCAAGTGCAACACTGGATTGTGTGCTGTTGCCCATTTATAAGATATACATGCAGATGATCCAGAATATTCTTATGCATTTTTGGTGTTATCAAAATAAAAATACAGAATTAAAAAATTTCTCAGAACATTTGGACTTGAATGTGAGAAACTGACTTGACCTTTCCCCCATTCAGTTTTCTGAAACTGTCTTCAATGTCTACTTGAAGATACTTCCACTGAGAAGGAGCATTTTCATCGTTGCTGTTCTAGTTTATTACCAAATATTTTTACACAGGCAATCCCTTACTCACAAATGGACATGTTCCAAAAGTTCCTTTGTAAGCGTATTGTTTGAAACTCTGGGTGCATTTTTCTCTATAAATAATGCTATCCATGACAATTTAGGTTGTTATGCCAACGAGTAGCATCTTTATAATAATTCATCTATTAAAAATGCATCCAGAATTCTCATTTGGATTGCCCCATAGCATATCTTTTTTTGGAATCCCGGTAACTGGAACAAAAATATCCTTTCCTTAGAACCTTAACACAGTTAGAAACAGGCTTTTCTAAGGCCAAGCTATTGTTAAGTTTCCCTTCTGGCCCATAGCTCTAATGTCAGGCTTCTAATATGAATGAGGAAAAAAGATGGGATAGAGGTTTTGGAGAGGAGAGGGAGGCAAGTTGGAGTGATGTGAGTATATAGAAAGGGGAGAGTAGGATTGATTTGGAAAGAACGGTGAGTTTCTAAAATGGAGGTTTGCATCACTTCACAGCCTTTTGGCTAAGGTCAAGTATAGTATTTGTTCTTACCAGTTTAAAATGGGGGGGTGGTTGTGAGTTGAATTGTTTCCTCCAAAAAGCTGTGTTGAACACCTAATCCCTGGCACCTGTCAGTGGGACCTTATTTAGAAATAGGGTATTTGCAAATGTAATTGAGGTATAATTTAAAATGAGGTCCTACTGGAATAGAGTGGACCCTTGACCCAATATGACTTAGTGTCCTTATAAGAAGAAAAGAGACACAGAGAATGCTATGTAAAGATACAGATATAGAGAATGCCATGTGACTTCAAAGACAAAGATTAAAGTGCTTCAGCTCCAAGCCAAAGAATGCCATGGATTGTCAGCAAACTACCAGAAGCTAGAAAGTGACAAGGAAGAATTCTCTCCTATGGGTTTCAGAGGGAGCAGGGCTCTGCCCACACCTTGGACTTCTGGTCTTCAGAACCGTGAGACAGTACAGTTCTGTTGTTTTAAACTACCCAGTTTTGGGTACTTTACTGTGGCAGCCACAGAAAACTAATGCAGAATTCTTAGTAGGAATGAAGTAGAATTGGGATGATGGCTCTGGGACCAATTGATGAGTGAATGGGAGAACAGGGAGGAACAGTGTTGAAACAGGGCTTTCTTTATATTGCATTGTCTTTTTTTTCTTTCTGTCTCTGGCTTATCTATCCATTCTTTTTCTTCTTGAATATTTACATAGCACTTTATGGCTTATAAACTGGACTTCACTTACTGCAAATAATTAGCAGAGCCAGGTTTTCTGACTTCAGATTCAGTGTTCTCTGTGCCACAGTTGTTCCTGTTATCCCAATATTCATCAAGACATTACAGATTCTTTTGCAAGAGAATTACAATGGAAGCAGGTAAGACTTGATTATAGGTGGGGTTTTTAGCAATATAGGAGAGAGGAAGGAATTCCTATTAGTGACATCTGGGAGGAGAGTAAAGTTTCTGTTACCATGTACCCAGTGTTTAACAGCCATTTTTTACTTGCAGACTGCTTTTGTTGAATAAAACACTGCTTCCCTATAACTTATAGCAAGTGTTCCTAGTTATAGTCTGAATAATATGCTTCCTGTTCCAGGAGATTGTACTTTATATAAATTTGAAAACTACTGTCATGTATCTTCTAACTCTTCTCTTTCACATTAAATATCTCTAGTTCCTCCAGCCATTCTTCGGGTGATGCAGTCTCTGTGTTGTGTCCTCACCCATACTGTCTTCGTTCTGTCCAATCTTAAAATACATATTATACCCAGAACTGAATTCCTTATTCCACATGTGTTCTAACAAGCACAGAGTGTAATGGTAATAGTACTTAAAGAGATCAAGACACACTATTTCTTAATATAATTTAAGATTATGTAAGCATTTTAATCAGTATCTCTTGTTGGTTCATAAAGAACTTATGGTCTACTAAAACACTTGATCTTTTTGTGTTAATTGTTGCCAAGCTCAGTTTTCTTGAAGCTGCTCAGGGACTTAGGCTGCTATTTTTTCCTCTGTCTGTCTCAGGGATCATATGATTTCTCATCTCTGTTTCTCTTTGTGTTTTTGTTCCTCTCCACTGTATCTTTTTCACCCTAAGCAATGACCTCCTTCCTTGTTATGAAACTTCATTGACTGTTTTACAATCTTCAGTCTCTGCATGAGTAAATATAGCTAAGAGCTGACACTTGTCCTTCATGAAGCTTTCTTTCTCTTTGGCTTCTCTGGCTTTCCTCAGTTTCCTAGTTGGTCCTCCTCAGTCTTCTTTGTGGGTCTTTATTTATCTACCTTTCCTCAACTGTTGGTTGTGCTTTGGGTTTACCTTTGGCACTATTCTGTTTTTCTGTATGCAATATATCTTCAGCAAATAATCGTGTTTACAATGGCAGGTCTAGATGAGCTCATCTGGTAATAAGAGGGCACAGAATCAATCCCTAGAAAAATCAGCAGTTAGAGGTCAGGTAGAAGAGGAATCGAGTCAGCAAGAGGACAGAAAGAGCAGCTAGAGACATAGGAGTGTTTCAAGAAGGAGGGTTGGTCAGTGGTGTTCACTGTTCCTGAGAGGTCGAGTAAGGTAAAAATAGAGAAGTGACACTGTATTTTGCAATGTAGAGGCTGTTGGTGATCTTAGGAAGCATGGTTTTGTGGAGTGTTAAGGGCAAAAACCAGATTGTAGTAAGTTGAAGAGTTAAAAGGAGTTAGAGAAGCAGAGCTAGTGTGTAGGCAATGATTTTAAGAAATAGAATAGTATGATACATGGTCAGGGGAGGCTTTTAGGATCAAAGGAGTTAAGTATGAGACAGTGATTTGGAAACTGTAACTTCCTACATGTATGTAAGAATTCTGGAAAGAAGATGGCTGAGCACATGACCCTGGGAACAACTTCATTTAGAGAGAATGAAGAAGAGATTCTGAGAGGCATTCAGCTCAAGAGATAGCTGAGTGCCTTCTGCTCTGTGTGCTGTCCTTCAGTGCTGGGATTCCAATAAAGGATCAGCAAATTTCCTGACCTCAGGCACTTTATAGTCTGGTACCATGTTTCACAAAGTATGATTACGTGAATCACCTGCACCCAGACAGGCTTATTTTAAATACAGATTCCAAGACACCGTCTCAGGCTTACAGAATCAGAATTTTCAAGAAATGATGCCAAGAATTTGCATTTTTAGCAAATGACTCTTACTTTGTCACCTAAGGTGATTCATATTCTCACTACAGTTTGAGAACCACTGGTCTGTTGAGTGAAACTGAACATGTTAACAAATAACATTAGGTTTAACATTTAATTGAAGACTAGTAAGGCATTTGTTCATCTCTTTTTATGAGTTTATGCCATTAAATAAGAGAAACTGGGCTGCTGTGTGGGGGGAAAAAAAGCATGCATTCATAACCAAACATAAGGAAAATAATCTTAAACTCAAATTGTTTTAGTAATGTTTTATTTGTGAAGGGTCTTACCATAATTTTTAAAAACATTCCTCTCTTTTGGAAGGTTTGGGTTATTTTCACTTTGTTTCTATTATGGATAATGCCTTAATACTAGAGGCAGTATACAGTAAAAGGATAAAATTGTGGGTTCTAGAACCATACTGCCTGGATTTAAATAGCAGGTCTGTCACTTACTAGCTCTGTAATTTTGGGCAAATTAAAGTAATCTGTTCTTCAGTTTCCTCATCTTTAATAGAAGTATCATAATGGTGCATAATCTCATTGAGTTGTGAGGATTAAGTGAATTAATAATTATAAAGTACTTAAAGTGGTACCTGACACATAGTAAACAATAAGTATGGGCTATTATTGTTAATAATTATCTTTGTGAATCTAGAATCTTAACTTCTGTTGAACTATTCCCCTAGGATAAATTTTCAGGATGGAATTACGGCATTAAAGAATGAATACATCTTTATGTCCCTTTGCTATTTGTGGTCATTGCTTTTCAAAAGGGTGATATCAGTTTGTGCTGTATAATTTGTAAATGCATCATATTTATCAATGGTGTGGGTATGTGTCTGTGTATGCATCTTGTGTGTCTCTTTATATGTATGCATATCAGCATGGCTTAGGTTGTAAGCTTGTGGAAGATTGTGACCTTCTTGTTAAGCCTGTTAAGTGTTAAGTTCCATGTTATAGTACCTTGTTTGATACTCCAGGTAGATGTTGATAAATAATAGTAAGTTACTTTTGAAAGATCGTGTCAAAGAAATATTCTAAATTTGTGTCTTTTTTCTTTTTGTTAGATTGAAGCCATGGCCATTCTTTTTGCTGTTGTTGCCAGGGGGACCACTATCCTTGCCAAACATGCTTGGTGTGGAGGAAACTTCCTGGAGGTGACAGAGCAGATTCTGGCTAAGATACCTTCTGAAAATAACAAACTAACGTACTCACATGGCAAGTGAGTTCTGCTTTGCACGGGGTAGGGGTTGAAAGAAGGGAATTCTGTTGTTATGGTTAGAACAGTAGAAAACTAGAAAACAAGCTTCTAGGTAAATAATTTGAATAGACTGACAAAACAGTAGCCTTCACCAGCTTTGAAAATGTCTAGTTTTATTACTTATAAATTTAACTTGCTATTATTTTCTGTCATTGAAGTGATGCTACTTTAAGAAAGATGTGGAAATGTTAGATGTAAAAATGACTTAGCTCTGGAGCTCAAGGATATATAAAATGATACAGATAACATAAATAAAATTCCTTTGTTTATTCTTCAGTAAATATTTACTGAGCATTTAACTATTGCCAGGCACTTTGATAGTGCTGAGTATATAACAAGAAATGCAGTATTTGCCCTCACAGAGGTTATAGTTTAATGAGGGAAACAGTCAAATCCATAGATAATTATAGCAGAGGGTGGGAGGTAGTGGGTAGGGGGATGGCATTCCAGGTAGAAGGAATAGCAGGTAGAGAAGTATGGTGGCATGAGATCATAGGGTATATTTGGGTAACTGGAGGTTGTTCTCTGTGACTGGTGCCCAGGGTGATGATGATAAAGCGAGAGAGATGGGTAGAGAAAAAGTCATATAGGGTCTCATAGGCCATGTTAAGAGATTGAACTTTGTCCTGTGGGCAGTGGGAAGGAATTTAAGATTTTCAGCTAGGGTATGACATGGTCAGGTTTTGCTTTAGAAAGATTACTCTGGTGGCTGATTAGAGAGGGCATAGGTGGGAAATCTTAGTAATCAGATAAAAAGTGCCTCAACCTTCCTCATCAATACAAAAAATCTTTTGTTATATAAGCTATCTTTATTTTCTTAGTTCTTATCTCAGAAGAAAGTCCTTATTTCTTTCTAGGGCTAACCCCTTGTACAATTTAGGGTCTAGTCTAAGCTACTGTGAGAAAGACCCTGAAATACAGTGTTGACTTAAATGAGGTAGTCCAGAGATGAATGGTTTGGGGATTTTGGGGGCTGGCTTTGCCATTCTCCATTAGTGCCTTCCAACTCTGTCTAAGGCAGCTTCTTCAGTTCTTGTTAAATTCCAGTGCTTGCTCAGTAATTTTAAAGGCAAGGCCCAGAAGTGGCCTGACATTTTATTGTTCAGAACTTTCTGCTCACATTTTATTGTTTGCTACTTATTCATGTAGCAAACCTAGCTAGCAGGGAGGCCAGGAAATGTCATCTCTGGCTATGCGGTCATATCGCTAAAACTCTGTTACTGTGGAGGAAGTTATAGGATATCAGGGGATCACTTGCAGTCTTTCATTCTACTCTTCTGACCATCCAAATATCTGGGTAAACTCTTCTTCCCAACCATAGAGTACACCTCTTCTCTGAGGAAGGTAGCTCCAAAGACCTATCTAGTTGCTGTGTTTAGCTCCAAGTTCAGAGTCTGGGTGAAACACAGTTCTTTCCATCAGGCTCAGGGATGGGTCCTGTGACCCACTAAAAGACAGGTCATATTTTTTTTTCCCTGTTCTTCCAGCCTAACCTGATAGACAATGGTGAAATAAAAACAGGATCACAGTGATCCCGTTTTTCAAACTCACATTCGAAAAAGGGAAGAATGAGAAACAAGTAGAACTCACTGCTTCCTAGCAATGATAAAACAACTGCCTCAAAGCAATTTCAAAGACTCCCTGTTCTGACTGGGGAGTGGTTAGTAGTTCTGCCTTCTTGGAGGAACTCTCTCATCTTTTTTTCCCTGACTCCTGGCTTTGTTTTACAGGAGATTCTTCCTGGTCCATTATCCTTTCTGGCCACATCCATAATGGGTGTTAGAGAGTATGTCATATTTGGGAACTATACAAGTTTTGTAGTCTGCTTCCTGCTGGTATACATTTGGGGGCCCAGAGTTTGCTTTAGGGGTTAACTAATCCCAGCCTCTTGTGATTATGGCTTTATAGTTTCTTCAAAAATGTTTTAGGCTTATAATCTGTGTGTTTCTGGTCAGTTCCCTAGAAAATGTCCAAGGAAAGCACTTACAATCCTTTTAGAGGCAAGACTAGGAAGTGGGACATATATCTTCCACTCACATATTGTGAACCAGAACTTAGTCATATAGCAATATCTAGCTACAAGAGAGGCTAGAATATATAATCCAATTAAAATGTGGTTACAGTAGAAGGAGGTGTTATCTGTCTGCCATGCCTCTCTACCTGTGTCCTGATATAGTCCTCCCCTCTATCCTCTGTGGTGAGATTCCATCATTGAGACTTTTTTTTATTTTTAACTGTCTGCATTGGGTTTTCTTTTCCCATTATAATCACTCATTTTCCCTCATTCTAATAAAAAAATCTTATTACTATATACTAAAAGAAAAATTCCATTTTACTGCATGTTAAAACACTTTTCCCGTGAAATCTCTTCTTCTTCTTGCTATTCTTTTTTTCTTTAATAGCATTACTAGCCACTCAAATCGGCTAAGCCTAAAACTTCAGAATCATATTAGACTTCTTCACCACATCCTTGCCATTTTCCTACAAGAAATATTTCAATCTATTCCCTCTTCTCTATCCCCACTGTCACAGTGTTAGTTTAGGCCTTCATTATTTCTCATTGATAATCCTCCTCCTAACTGGTCTTCCTCCTTCTAGTTGCTTCCATCTTAAATGTCTATTTCACATTCCTATGATGGTATTTTGTTGCTCCAAACCCACTGCTTTTAGAATAAAACCCCAACTCACCCTTCACAATTTTGTACATCCCTGACCTTTTTCTATCCTTATCTCCAGAACACCCTTTGCCATTCCTTGACCTACCTGTGTTATTTTGAGCTTTGGTAAATTTTTTTCTGTGCTTTTGTATCTTCTCGGAATGTCATTCTCCTCATAGACCACCTTGTAAACATTTGCTCACTTTATCGGTTCCAAATGAAATACTTTCTTAATTTTTCTTTATCCCTCTAAAAGGGCAGTTCTGTTCATGTCTCTTGCTTCAGCATGTACTCCCTGCCCTCAGCATAAATTTCCTTAACATGACTTGGAAGATTCTTCAAGATCTGGCCCTTTTTACTTCTCTGGCCTCATCTCTTACTACTTTAGTCCTTGGTTTTGTTCTCTAGCCATACTTAGCTATTTGCGGTTCAATGTTAGGTTCTTTCTCTCTTCCTAGCCTTTGCAATAGCTGTTACCTTTTATTGGAAATTATGTATATATACTTGTTTTTTAAAATATCACTTAATGTTCCTGAGCTTAGATGTTTCCTCTTCTAGAAACTCCTTAACTCCAAGACTTGGCCAGGTGCCTCAGTCAGAGGCACCTGTGTCTACATGGCATCTAGTGTTGATTCGTATCGTAACACCTATCATACTGGATTATAATTGTAGTCTTGATTGTTTGTCTCTGTTCCCTGACTGTAGGCTCCTTGATGGTAGGCATCAGACCTTGTTACCTTTTGTGAGCTGTGTACTAAGTGACTCCCCACTCTGGTTTAGGAGAAACAAATTTTATGGGGAAAATGATAACTTACATTTTAAACATTGTCTATGGTATGTCCAGTTAGATATGTCTAGTAGACAGTAGTGTGTAGGCCTGAAACTCAGAAGATAAGTCAAGTCTAGATTTGGGAATCATAAGTGTAATTGTGGTAGCTGAAAAAAAAAAAAACATCAACAACAAAACATGAGAGTGGATGCTGCCCTCCAGGGAGTATGTGTGAACAAAGCAGGGGACTAAGGATGCTAGAAAACATCAGCATAGAGGGAAAGAGATTATGATATAAGCCAGGTATATTAGTCTGCTCAGGGTGCTGTAACAAAATATCACAGACTGAGTGGCTTAAACAATAGACATTTATTTCTCACAGTTCTGGAGGCTGGACAAGGTACCAGCCAATTCAGTTCCTGGTGAGGGCCCTTTTCCTGGCTGGCTACCAGGAAGATGGCTACCTTCTACCTGTTTCCTCATGTTGTGGAGAAACAGTGCTCTCTCTCTCTCTTCCTCTTCTTTAAAGTCGTTAATCCTATCATAAGGGCCACACTTAGGATCTCATCTAACCCTGATTACCTCCCAAAGGCCTCATCTCCAAATATAGTCACACTGAGGGTAAGGGGTTTAACATATGAATTTTGAGAGGATCACAATTCACTCCATAGCAACAGGCAAGCCTGGTGTCAAGAAATCTAGTGAAGAGAAGAAACTTCAGAAAAAGGAAGTGGTCAACACTATCAAATATTTCAGAGAGAGCCACTGGATTTGGCAACATGGAATTCATTGGTGGAATTGGTGTAAACAGTTTCAGAGTAGTAGAGGAAGACATTCTGCCTGAGTTTCCGTACTTGTAATTCATATCAGGCCTCTATGTGGACATTAATTCAACAGGTACTGCTGTCTGCCCACTTCTCCAAGGTAGAAATCTGGGAGGCAAAATTTGGTTATCCTTCTGTCTCTTCTCCAGTAGCCAGTCACCAAGTTCTATAAATGGTATCTCGTATCTCTTTTATCAGCCCTTTCTTCATTGCCCATACTACTTTAGTTTATTTCCCTCATTCTTTCTTTCTTTTTATGAGACAGAGTGCTGTGGTGTCAGCCTAGCTCACAGCAACCTCAAATTCCTGGCTCAAGCAATCCTACTGCCTCAGCTTCCCGAGTAGCTGGGACTACAGGTGTGCACCACCATGCCCAGATAATTTTTTTCTATATATTTTTAGTTGTCCAGCTAATTTCTTTCTATATTTTTGTTTGTTTATTTAGTAGAGATGGGGTCTCGCTCTTGTACAGGCTGGTCTTGAATTCCTGAGCTCAAACGATCCACCCGCCTCGGCCTCCCAGAGTGCTAGGATTACAGGCATGAGCCACCGCACGCGGCCCCTCATTATTTCTTAACTGATGCATTGCAGTAGTTTCCCATCTGTACTTCTTTCAGTCAGTTCTCTACACTCTAGCCAAAGTATCCTTTTCAGAGTGCAAATCTGATCACAGTCTCCCAGGCTAAAACCTTTTGATGCTTGTTCATTATTCTTAGGATAATACACAGTGTAGTTTATAAAGTCTTATATAATCTAGTATTTGCTTACTTCTCCAGCCTCATCTATCCAGGCAATTTATTTTTTCCTCACATTCTACTCTTGTCATGTGAGCCAATTTTACTTTCCTGTGTGCTCTTTTATCTCCAGGCCATTATGCTTGCTGGTTCCTCTCTGGAAGACTCTTTGCTCACTCTTCACTTTGCTATCTCTTAATTATTCTTCAGGTCTCAGATCAGACATCACTTATTCCAGGAAGTCTTTCCTGTTATCCTTTGGCAAATCTCCATTATGTGCCTCTTCTGTGGCCCCAGAGCACCATGCACTGCCTTTAACTTTCTTGTCATCCTGTTTGCCATGCTACATTGTAATTCCTTGCACTGTGATCCCTATGAAGACAAGGACTGATGGTTTTTCTATTTTTTATTCTTGGCATCCAGCACAATAACTTGCTCAAAGTAGATACTCAAACAAATGTTGTTGAGAATTTGGTAGAAAAGGTGTTTGCTTTGAAATATTAGGTAAAAGCAAGGAAGATTATATGGCCCATTGGGGTTAATCTTAACTACATGCCCCTTCTAAGATGTCATCTCTTGTTTAGGACTTAAGAGTCCAATTATGCTTTTGGAGCTGTCATTTTAATGGTTGAATACACATGCTGGTATGCTGTGTAGCTAGGATAGAGACCTTCTTTTAATTTCTTATTTATTCCTATCAGTTTGACATGAAAGAAACAGGTATATGGGGGAGGGGGCGAGAGAAAATAGACTATATCTGTAAATAACATGGTGATGTTGGCAGTACTGAACTTGCTTATACATAGATAGAAGATAGAAGTAAAAGAGATGTTCCTTATAACCACAGTAAGTTTTATATCTTTTATTCTACAGTTATTTGTTTCATTACATCTGCCAAGACAGGATTGTATATCTTTGTATCACTGATGATGTAAGTAACTTGAAGACATATTGCTGTTTAACTATGTGTATTGTTAATATAGTCAGTTCCTAATTGTACCTATGATGGGTAAAGGTAATACAAACTTTTTATAGCTGGAAAATTTTTTATATATTTTGCATTTGCCCTATAGAGCAGCACATGACAAGAAAACTTAATGCATGTGTATGTGAATGTTAGCTTTGTTTTGGTAGAGTTTTAACTTAACCTCTAGCAACTCTACATTTATCCTATTGTAGTGAGAATTGGTGTTCGTAAGTATGATTCTTTGGTATTAAAGCTTCTCAAAAATTGTTTAAGTGAGATGTCAAATTAGATAACTTCATTCCTCCAATCAATAGTTAATGAAATATTTAATGTGCAAGGACTTTGGAAAAACTTTAAAATCACAATACATTGCAATCAGCTATGTAAAACTGTAGTTTACATTGGTTGGATTGTTTTCTGAGTATTTGTAGGCTCTAGACCCAAAATGCTTAATAACTTAGTGAAGTCATCAAGAGCCTTTCTCTCTTCTCCTTTCCTCAGTGTTGACTTCTTCCCAGACAGGTTACCCTTATGATTTCATGGAGCTACATGCTTGTTTATTCATGTCTACAGAAGAGGGACTGTGACTTCTTGATTCTCTTATTGTGGGAATGTGGAAACTTCCCAGATACATGCCCTCTCCTCTGCCTGCTTTCAAAGTGGTCTTTGTTTCATGTCTTATTGGTGACATGCTTATTTCTAAACTAATCACTGACAAGAAGCATGAATTGGCATGATTCCCATAGAATTGGGTTCCTGATCTTTATTGTGACACAGACCCCTTTGTCACTCATGGGCCCCTCCCAGAATGTTTTTAACTATATAAAATAAACATATATGGTTCTAACAAAGCCAATTATATTGAAAAAATACAGTATTCAAAATATTTTCTAAGTTGATATAATAATGTATATTCTTCTTTATGAACTCATTAACAAGATCTAGTCATGGTCTAATAACTAATAATAATTTTGAAATAGTGATGAGTGTAAATGGCATTTCAAGATATCTATTACTGTGATGGTATGTGAAAAAAGACTTCTTTTAGTGACAGAGTTACAGTACTGTTTAATACTCAGGTTGTGAATATACTACCTATATTCACAATTGAAATTTAAGTAAAAGTTTGGTACAAATAACGATGTGATTTGTTTTTCTATCCAAGTACAAGTGTCATTTGAATTTGGGTCATTGACCAAAATTTAAGAACCCTTGGCCTAGACTAAACATCTTGGGTAAAATGGAAATGACTATCAACCATAGTGATCATCACAATGATTTTTATTCCTAGTTTCACAGTATTTTCTAAAATCAGGAAAAAAAATCCAGCTGTATCTGAAATGACTGATGTGAAAGAGCTTAGAATAGATGAAAAATATCTTGAAGTCTAGAGTAGAGTTGAGCCTAATATTTCTAATTTGATACACACACATATACATAAACACACATACACACATACTTTTTTACTGGCTGGGACTAGACAAGCGTATGTCACTTGATCTTTTCAAATGTACCACCACTTTTGAAAAATATCAATTCAAAGTTTATGTCAGTAGCATTATCTTTGTGTGTGAAAGACTACTATTATTATGGATTTATTGAACATCTTCTTGTGCTGGGCCTTCTAATAGATCCTATGAAAAATATGCAGGAATAACCTAGGTACCATTATCTAGCCAGACATCTGGATTTGACTTTTACCTCTTTCATTTACTGTTTGTTGGACCTTTGGTAAGTTAGTTACCTTTTCAGAGCCTTTGTTTCCTTATCTTTAAAATGAGATTAATGCTAGTTTCTTCTCATAGAGTCATTGCTCAGTAAATGTTAGCTGTTTTATTGTTGTTATTAATTATCCACGTCATCTTTGTTTACTTTCTAAATGTGAACTCTGTTTTGGTCTCTTTCCAGGATTTTGAACGTTCCCGAGCATTTAATTTTCTGAATGAGATAAAGAAGAGGTTCCAGACTACTTATGGTTCAAGAGCACAGACAGCACTTCCATATGCCATGAATAGTGAGTTCTCAAGTGTCTTGGCTGCGCAGCTGGTAAGATCTTTCTAAGGATAAAGTATTTTGATTTATATTTTTTTTTTATTACCTTAAAACATGATGAATATAGGGGACCCTAACCTGAAATATACTTTTCTGATTGTGTTACTATATGACAACATAATAAAACTTCCCTGGTTAAAATAAAATGTAAAGGGGCCATTTTAGAGTAGAAAGCAGTGATATTCTCTATTAATAGTGGTCAGAGTATTTCAGAATTAGGAAGAACATTAAAGATCATCTAGTTCAACTACCCATCTAATGGTAAATGTACTCAACATGCCAAATGGCCTTTTAACCTATACATAAACTTTCTACCCTTCCATGAGGCAAATTTAATTTTTGAACAACTCAAATTAATTGTTTGAAAGTCTGTTCAACACTATGAATCCCTAATTGTCAGCTCAGTGGAGGTGTATGTATGTGTATACTTCTGAATATCACTGTAGTCAAGACAGAAAGCATTTCTATTGCCCTAAAAATTTCCTCATGTCCCTTTCTAGTCAATCCTCTCCCCTATACTCTGCCAGGCAACCACTGATCCATTTTCTGTCACTATAAATTAGTTTTGTCTTTTCTAGAGTTTTCTATAAATGGAATCCTACAGTATGTACTCTTTATGTCTTGCTTGTTTTGCTCATTGTAAGGCTTTTGATATTCACCCATGTTGTATAAATCAGTAGTTTGTTCCTTTTTTTGCTGGGTAGTAGTATATGCATGTACCACAATTTGTTTATCTCTTCACCTGTTGGTGGATATTTGAGTTGCTTCCAGTTTTCAGCTGTCATGAACAGAGCTGCTCTGAAACTCCATGTATAAGTCTTTGTGTGGACATATGTTTTTATTTCTCTTTGGTAAATACCTAGGAATGGAATTGCTGGGCCACATGGTAAGTGATATGTAATTTTTAAAAAATCATCACACTCTTTTCCAAAGCGATTGTACCATTTTACATTCTCACCGGCAGTTCCAGTATTTCTGCATCCTTGCCAATATTTGTTGTGGTCTGTCTTTTTAATTTTAGCCATTCTAGTGGGTGTGTAGTGGTATTTCATTGTGGTTTTAATATACATTTTCATGATGACTAATGATGTTGAACACCTTTTAAAATGCTTTTTACCCATGAAACTATTTGAGTACAAAAACATAAGCTCTAGCTGTGATTTTGTTATGAATGAAAATAAAGATGTATTATAATTAAATACTTCTCACTTCTCCTGCATTTTAACACTCTTTTTGAGTATTATGCTCATACACACACACATTCATCTGGGAATGAATTTCCTTTAAATTAGTTATTTTATAGACCTTTATTATTCAGGAAATTGATTTGTTTCATACTCCTCACTAGGAAACATTCATCTGTGTGAAACTGTTCACAACTCTACCAAAAAAAAAAAAAACCAAAAAACCAAAAAAACAATGCACAGTCAAGGGTAAAAGGGGTCAGCTGGCAGCAAAACTTTCAAATTAGCCAGTTTGTCATTAACTCCAGATCTGTGTATGACCCTCTGAACAGATCTGTGCCAGTTCCCTCTATAAATGTGGATAATTATATTATCTTCATCATATAGTTTGGGGGTAGATTAAACAATATCCCCTGCTTGAAGTACTTAGTACAGTGAAATGACTGGAGCATTGTATATTAAGCCATCCATAATTGTTAGCTACAGATAATAACTTCAAAATATATATTATCAGTATCTTAGATTCTAGATCCTATGAAAAGCCAATGAAAATGTGCTGTGATCCCAGCAGATACAAGAACAGGTGCAAAGAAGCTGGGCCAGCCCCTACCTCATTATACTTAAGAAATGTGGAACAATTTTGGAAAGCCCTGTCCTGTCCCCCATGCCCCAACTACAGTCTTCTTTTTCCCCTTTCTTCTTTGTCTGAGCACAGATTACATATCCTCCAACTTCTGCCCCAAGAACCTCAGGTGTATATTTGATATCTTATAATATATTTAGCTTTATTTTATTTAAAATAAGGTGATATTTTTAAACTATAATACTTACAGTTCTTATGGAAGCATTTTTTATGCTGCCCATATTTTTTCCTAAGTCTGGTAACATTTTTCCAGTGAAGTGACATATATCTTTTGTATCAATAAAGATATCACTTAGTATTCCACAGTATAAATTGTCATTCTTCTAATTTTTGTTTTCCTATTGTAAATAATGTCCTGGTAACATAAGTTAAAACTTGTTTTCTTATAGAAGCATCACTCTGAGAATAAGGGCCTAGACAAAGTGATGGAGACTCAAGCCCAAGTGGATGAACTGAAAGGAATCATGGTCAGAAACATAGGTATGTTCCATGGCATAGTTTCATGCATGTGGGCAAAAATGATAACAGATACTTGATTGAGGTCAAATTATTCTAGAGAGGCTGAAACAGCAGTTCCTTATTCTTACTATTGAAAATTGTCAGCTGAGATATGGAGGTTACTTACCCATGATACTGTCTGCTTGTATGAATGGTTTCTTCTTAGTACTTGTGACTATTCTTTATTCTACATTTGTTAGTTTGCTTAGCAAGACTAAGTTCCAAAAACCTTGTGATAGTTCAGCAGTGTAGAATAATTTGGTCAGTTTTGGCTGGAGATACCCAGATAACTGATATTATCAGTAGATACTTACAACTATTTGACCTCCTCAGAAAGTTTATGGCTCTTGATAAAAAGAAAGGATTGGACCAAAAAACTGTTGTATCCTTCAAAAGAATAAATTATGTTATAATTTGCATCTAATGGCCTATGTTCATTTTATCAAAACCATTTAGTACATTAAAATAATCCAAAAATTGCATTAAGTTTATTTTTAATTGGTTTATGCAGTGATATTTAGATTTAGGATGCTAGTTTTTTAAAAGCTCTGGTTCTCATAATGTCCCTGGACTAGCAGCATCAGCATCACCTGGGAACCTGTTAAAAGTACAAGTTTTCAGGCCCCACTGTAGACATACTAAATCAGAAACTCTGGGAGTAAGACCCAATGATCTGTGTTTTCACAAGCCCTCCAGAGGATTTTAATGTATACTCAAGTGTGAGAACCACTCTTTTAAATACATCTTCTGAGGGTAATAACTTTTACAAAGTTGAATGAAAATGGCTACATAATTGCTTTATAAGATATTTAATTGAGGCATTGTTAAATTTCATAAATGTCTATAATCTGAGGTTTACTATTTGAATTATTTTTACATTTATTCTTAGAATAGTTACAAATCATGAGAAGACTTTTTAAAAAATTTAGTCTCACCATCCTAAAGATTCTTTTCCATTTTCTTTCCTTTAAATTTTTATCTATTAATACATGTATACATACATAGTTATAATCATGGTTTATATTCAGTTTTGTAGAGGCAGTGTAATAAAGTGATCAAGATTTGGATTTCTATGTGTCTGAATGTGAGTCTCGATTTCACTTCCCACCTGCTCGTTAGCCCTTCAGCAATCTTCTAACGTCTCTGAGCTTTATTTTCTAATCTGCAAAAGGGAGATGATAACAGAACTTAAGTTTACCAGTTTAAAAGAAGTAATGTATATAAAGAACTTTGTACACTGCCTGGTACATAATAAGAGCTGAATAATTGATGGCTATTATTAGTCCTTTTTATGCTCATATAGTATTTCATTAAGTTAATATATCACAGGTTACCTAACCTTATCACAGGTTACCTAACCATGTCCTTATTTTGGACACATAGGTTCTTTTTTTTTTTTTTTTTGTGAGACAGAGTCTCACCCTGTTGTTTGGGCTAGAGTGCCGTGGCATCAGCCTAGCTCACAGCATGGACACATAGGTTCTTTAGACCAATGTTACTCAGAGTCTTGTTTTGCAACCAGATAAGGAGCTTGCTGAGGAATGCAAATCAATGCTATGCTTCCTTCATTGAGAACTTCTTGCTATGAAAATATTATCAATTGGATGGAACAGTATGCTTAGAGACTTGGTTGAATCAATTGCAAACACTCTTTAAGTAGCACTGATTTAGAGGTTTGTCTTACAGTAACAGTACTGTTATGTTTTTGTGCATATTATGTTTTTCTTATTGAGATTCTCAGGAATGGGATTAATAATCAAAATGCAAAAACATTTTTGTAGTTCTTGATATGTATGTCTCTTGGCTATTTAAAGTGACTTCCTTTGATTGATTTTAGTTTTATTTATACGTCTAGATAGAAATTAGAGAATCTATTGAGAAAACTACTAATGCTTCTTCTCACTCTTTTTTGTTACCAAATGTATTTATTTTGCCTGAAAGTGGAAGCAGCCAACTGCTACGATATTATTTATTGCAGATGCATAAAGTTCCCAGAAAAAATCAACTTTTTAATCAACTCCTTTTAAGTGATTTATTTGTTTTTAGAGTTATAGAAACAGCAAAGTTAAAATGTATCAAAAACATTTCCAACTATTTCCCTTTGATTTTTAACAGCTTAATTGAAATATAATTCATACCACGCAATTCACCCATTTAAGTTATATAATCAGTGGTTTTTACTATATTCACACAATTGTACAACCACTGCTACAGTCAATTTTAGAATATGTTTATCACCCCCAACAGGAAGCCCTGTACCCACATGTAGTCACTCCTCATTTGTCTTCAACCCTGAGACCTAAGCAATGGTCAGTCTCCTTTCTGTCTCTCTAAATTTGCCTATTCTGGATATTTTGTGTAAATGGAACCATATAACGTGTGACCTTTTATATAATGTGTGCTGCTTTTTATATTCTGGATGCTAGACCCTTAACAGATGCATAATTTGCAAGTATTTTCTTCCATTCTGTGGATTGTCTTTTCACTTTCTTGATGGTATCCTTTGAAACACAAAAATTTTTAATTTTTATGAATGCCAATATATTTTTTCTGTTTATTTCCTTGTGCTTTGAATGTCATTTCTTTTTTTTTTTAATTTAAGAATTTTACACAGGTATGGCCGGGCATGGTGGCTCACGCCTGTAATCCTAGCGCACTGGGAGGTCGAAGCAGGCAGATCATTTGAGCTCAGGAGTTCAAGACCAGCCTGAGCAAGAGCGAGACCCTGTCTCTACTAAAAAATAGAAAGAAAGTAGCTGGACAACTAAAATATATATATATATATATATATATATATATATATATATATATATATGTAAAATTAGCCAGACATGGTAGCACATGCCTGTAGTCCCAGCAACTCGGGAGGCTGAGGCAATAGGATTGCTCGAGCCCAGGAGTTTGAGGTTGCTGTGAGCTAGGCTGACGCCATGGCACTCTAGCCCGGGCAACAGAGTGAGACACTGTCTCACACACACACAAAAAAAATGTACAGTGGTACATACCTTTTGGTTACATAATTTGCTTCTGTACAGTTTGAGTCAAAGGTATAAGTGTCCACTTTACCCAGTTAATGGGCATTGTACCCGTGAAGTGTGAATTTACTCATACTCTCCACCCCACTCCCATCTCCTACCTACTTGATTTTGCCTTGAGTTTTACTTCCATATGTGCACATAAGTGTTGATTGATTAGTTCCAATTTAGTATTGAGTACATGTGGTGTTTGTTTTTCCATTCTTATGATACTTCACTTGGTAGAATGGCCTCCAATTCCATCCAGGTTGTTACAAAGGAACTAGATCACCATTTTTTTTGTGGCTGAGTGCTCCATGGTATACATATACCACATTTTATTAATCCACTCATGTATTGATGGGCATTTGGGTTGATTCCACATCTTTGTGATTGTAGAATTGTGCTGCTATAAACATTCAAGTGCAAGTGTCTTTTTTATAGAATGTCTTTTTTTCCTTTGGTTAAATACCTAACAGTGGGATTTCTGGATCAAATGAGGTTCTTTGAGGTATCCCCATACTATTTTCATAGAGTTTTCATACAGTTTATACTAGTTTATAGTCCCACCAACAGTGTATAAGTGTACCTTTCTCTCCACATTCTCGCCAGCATCTGTTGTTTTGGAACTTCTTGATAAAAGCCATTCTCACTGGAGTTAAGTGATATATCATTGTGGTTTTGATTTGTATATCCTTGATGATTGGAGACATTGAGCATTTTTTTTTTTTAATTGGGGGAAAACTACAAAGCATTTACAGTACAATGTTTACAGTCACAATTTGTAGTGAACTGATTTCCCAAAATATATTACCACTCAAGTTGACTTGTCTTGTTACATTCAAAAATCTACTCTGTCAAAGTAGTCCATAG
>CAUYRT010006551.1:0-17656 GCA_963574885.1 Lepilemur ruficaudatus
ACCTCAAAGAGATACAGGTAGAACTACCATTTGATCCAGCAATACCATTATTGGGCATCTACCCAAAGGAAAAACAGACATTCTATAAAAAACACATCTGCACTTGAATGTTGACAGCAGCACAACTCACTATTGCAAAGATGTGGAAACAGCCCAAGTGCCCATCAAGTACTTCTGTAATATTCTGAAACTAAAAATAAATAAATAAATAAAGAGCCTAAAACAGAAAAAAAAAAGAGAGAGAATCCTTTCATCTATGTTCCTTGATTTCAATTATGCAAATTTTTCACTTCACTGTTCTCTTACCTTTTATTTTAGAAAACAATTGGAAGCATATTTTATAAGCAACTAAACTGATCTTTATTTATATGAGTAACATTTTTTATGATGCGTTGAATATTCTGTCATATCCATTAAACCTACCTTTCTTATAACACTGCTGGGATAATTTAATATTATTGTTATTGTTTGAAATAATCCATTCATTTTTCTTCTCTTTATGGAACTTTTACTTCCACATGAGTACCATCTGATTAAAACTGTAAATTCTAACAAATATATGATAGGGAAAGATGTAATGAGATAGAACCTTCTTAGCCTCTAAACGCCTTTCACCCTCCCATGAAATTTATTTGTTTTGAGGGTATATATTTAGTAGAAACAACCATGTGAGTCTACAGTGAAGCAAAACTTTTAAAAGATCTACATTTCCTTATAGTACATTTTCTTAGAGAAAACATACTCAATGAAGTTATTAATATCTCTCCATAAGTAAAATATGACTTTCAGAGATCCTACTCTGTAAATCATAATACAACACATTGAATTAAATAAAACTAATTTTTTTATTCTTTTTTTTTTTCATTTCAGGATATTATGGAGGTACAAACACTTTGGTTACATATTTTGCCTTTGTATTGCCCAAGTCAGAGCTGCAAGCACCCACCCCCAAGACAGTGTGTGCCACACCGATTAGGTGTAAATTTACCCATCCTCTCCTCCCTCCCACCTGCTCAACACCTGATGAATGTCACTTCCATATGTGCACATAATTGTTGTACCAATTTAATGGTGAGTACATGTGGTGCTTATTTTTCCATTCTTGTGATACTTCACTTTGAAGAATGTGCTCCAGCTCCATCCAGGATAATTTAAGAAATATTAGTTCACCATTGTTTTTATGGCTGAGTAGTACTAGTATCTCTAATTCCCTTCCAGATTATTTATGTCAGTTGTTATAATTAGCTCTTTTATCAAAATATGTGACCTGAGTTAGGAGTATTGTGTACATGAAATAAATTGAGGAACGCTTACTTGCTAAGGGAAGCAATACATGGTCCTGACCTTAGTAATATGGTACTCCAAATGACTAACCTTATTATTGGCAATTTAGGAAAAAAAGTATAATTACTTCTTTTCTGGAGTGTTTTATAGTACCAGAAAGTATGAGAGTACTAAAAGCTAGCAATCAAGCAAAAAATACCATCTAAAAGGTAAAACTCCAAAATACAACATTCACATTGATGAGAATATTTCAAAGGGATATAGAGTCCAACTGAAAGAGCTGCCAATGATCAAACAAAGCTGGAACAATCTGAGCAAAAAAATAAATAAATAAATAACATAATAATGTATTGGATTAAACTTAAAGCATAAAATAAATAACTAAGAGCAAATATGAATATAAATGAATGACTGCATAAATTAGTAAGTGAAGAATAGATAAATCTCCTTTTTAATTCCAAATAATTGCAAATATTTCATATAAATACTACCCTCTCTAGAAAGTGGAAGATAATACCCTACCTTTTAAGGGTGTGGTGAGCATAGTGACTTTCTTCAAAGAGTACAATGAGGAAAGACGGGAAAAGAGTAATTTTCAGTGTAGAAACATAACAAACACCACCTCAAGTCAGGTGATTAACATTGACATCAACAGTAATAAATCATATTGATAACATATACCCTTGAGAGGATGTGCATTTTACTTCTGTGGTGCTCTTACTCCAAACCTGTAATCCCAGTTTAATCATTACAAAAACATCAGTAAACCCAAACTGAGGGACATTCTATACAATATTTGACCAGGATGCCTCAAAACTGTCAAGGATGAAATCTTTTAAAAAAAGAAAATAAATAAATAAATTCAAAAAAAAAAACTGTCAAGGACATCAAAAACAAAAATTCTGAGGAAGCTGTCACAGCCAAGAGGAGACTTAGGGAGACTTGATGACCAAATGTAATGTGGCATCCTGGATGGGATTTTGGGACTTTAAAGTAAAAAGTAAGAAAATCCGAATAATCTCTAGATTTAAGGTAATAGCAATGTATTAACACTGGTCACAGCAATTGTTATAACAAGTGTACCATATAAAATACTAAAAATAGAAGAAATTGAGTGTGAAGTATTTGGAAACTCTCCATACTATCTTTTTAATATTTTGTAATTTATTTAGAATTTTTCTAGATTCTAAAACAAAAAGCTTATTAAGGATGCAATTACTACTTTATAGTTCTAAAAAGCAATGTGACATCTTGTCATAGTATTTAAAGCATATTTTCTTTAAGTTAACTTATTTAAAAGCAAGGCAAAAAAAGATATTCTAGTAAATATTTGAAAACAATTATATCATAGTGCAATCTGATGATAAATATCAGGCCTTGAATGAGTCTGTCTCTATTGCACTGGAGTTCATAACCCTACTCTGTCAATAAGAACACAAAATTGTGTATATCTCTCTTATATTTTTCAATATCAGGTATCTATTTCTATCAAGTTTATATGTACATGTACAATAATCTATAATTAACTTAGAGTGTGAAATATATTTTACTCCATTGAGGGCACCAAAAATGAGGGCGAAACAGAAATGTTGTTGCAAAGAAATTTATCTGTCAAAGTAATATTATTGCATATCTTATATAGCATCAGTGCAGTTTTTATTTTCACAAATTTTAAGTTGTCAACTAGTCACAAATGGATTTTACATGTTACTGTTTAAAATACGCTGATTTAATTTCTTCCTACCCTTGAGAATCAATTCATTAGAAAACTAATTTAAACATCTGAGAAGGTGATTAATAATTTTTGTTAATATTTTATTTTATTTTCAAATTAATAAGTTTTCTTTATTTTTTTATTTTTTTTCCAAATTCAACATTTTATTGAAGCATACTTTACACATCATTCCTTTACTTCTTTTTAAGTGTACAATTAAATGATTATTAGTGAATTTACCAAGATGTACAGTTATTCACATAAATCAGTTTTACAGGATTTCCTTCCTCCTATTGAGACCCCTAATTCCCTTCCCCAACTACTTTTCAAGCATGCCCCTCCCCTCCACAGTGCTCACCACACCCCTCAGATGTGGGTCTACCCCCATCCGCCAAATCCCTAGTGAACACCACCACCATTTGAGCCCCATAGTGTTAATCAGTCAGTACCAATTTGATGGTGAGTACATGTGGAGCACATTCTTCCAGTCTTGTGTCACCTCACTTTAAATAATGGGTTTAAGCTTAATCCAGGATAATATAAGTGGTGCTAGCTCACTGCCGTTTCTTAAAATTGAGTAATATTCCATTATAAACAGATACCAAATTTTAATAATCCACTCATGAATTGATGGGCACTTGGGTTGTTTCCATGACCTAGCAATAGTGAATTGTGCTGCCATAAACATTCGGGTGCAGATGTCGTTATAATAGAATGTCTTATGCTCTTTTGGGTAGATGCCCAATAATGCTATTGCTGGATCGAATTGTAATATTTGCTCTCTACACCTCCAACAAAGGTCTGATAACAAGAATCTACCTAGAACTCAAAAGAATTAACAAGAAAAAATGCACTTTACATTTTTGAAAGCCCTATATCAGGGGTGAGGAACTTTTTCCTGTTGGAAGGCCATATTAATTTAGCTGTAATCAAATAAGGCTGCATTCAAGAAACTTTAATTAGATATACTTAAAAATATACATTATTTTGTAGAAATCTAACTATTATGTACTTAATAATTTCTAAAATTGGAAAATATTTGTTATTTTAAAGTTAACTAACTTTTTAATGACTTTGTTGTGTTTGCTTTTCGTTGGAACGCGTTTGTATATTTGGTTGCAGCATGGAGGTCTGCAGTTTCAATTGGTCTTCTAGATGGATATCAGTCATTTGTGACCTTGAGGGCATCTTGTTTTGGGTGAGGTAGGAGAATGTAGATTCGAAGCCGTAAGTGGATGAAAAGCAAAAAAATATTTTTCAGTCATGTTGCCGAAGGCATGGGTATTCTGTTGCATTTTTTTTTTTTTTGTATATCAACTGGATCTTTTTCTAGCATCAAACAATGACTTTAAAGTGTCATCTACTGAAATCTCAATCAATTCCATCTATAGACCTTTAGGTGCCTTGGTGATTTCAACTAAGTGATGTCATGATTCTCAAACTCAGTGAAACTTTCATGGTATTCTCCAATTAATAGTTGTGTAACAGCAGTGTATTCTCCAAATGATTCACATATATCATCTTGCTCATCAATGATCTTTGCTAACTGGGGAAAATAGTCATCCAAAATTTCTTCTGAAGAGGACAGCTTTTTTCCAAAATGCTTGGATTTTTTTTTTGCCACATTATCACATATACACTTAATTTTACCTTGCAAAGAAATATCCAAATTGTTTTGATTTGACATGTCACACAGAAATGCTGCATTCCTATAGAAATGTTCTTTCAATAATTCACATTGCTGATTCTGTTGTTCATAAAATTTAACTATCTGTTCTCACAAAGATAAAATTTTGGCTAACACCTGTCCCTGTGATAGCCAAAGCACTTTAAAATGATACAGTAAATTCACACTGAATACCTCATCCTTTATTTTAGCATGTTACTAAATTGATGATACCATGTTGTATTTGTAGGAATATACTTAATAATACTTACAACTTGTTGCAAGGTGTCATTCAAAATAGTATAGTAGCTTCAGCACAGAGATTTTGCTGATGCAAGATACAATGAAAAGAAATGAGAGCATCTGGATCTGTTAATACTTTTTTTTTTTTTATCTGTGCAATAACCCTTCAGGTTTTGCTATCATGGAATGTGCACCTTTTGTACATACACTCACTAAATTTACCAAATTCATTCTAACTTCATGATACTTATATTGAAAGTTGTTGAAGATATCTCTTCCCTGTGTTCTCTTCCCAAAAGTGCTCAAAGCCAGTAACTCTTCTTCATACCAAGCCCTGAACACAGAATAAAAGCCTGCAATGAATCATTAGTATTAGTTGATTCATCCACAGCACTTGAATAATATACATTTTCATTTTGAAGAATTACATGAAGCTGTTTTGTTAAACTGAAGGCTAATTCATGCTGCTGGTCAGTTATGGTTCTCCTTGAAAGAGGCAGTTGTTTGTACTTTGGAATGTTGTTGGGGTCTAAGCATCCTACAACTTTCACAATTCATTCTTTCACGTTTACATCACTAAATGGCTTCCCTTTTTGCCCAGCTATATAAGCTATTAATAGTTTATAAGTTGCATCAGTAGCATTATTTACAGGCCTTATTACACTTGAAAGAATTTTATTTGCTTTTGCTTTTCATCTTTTAATGTCTGCAATACAACCTTTCATGCCTCTCTCTCTAATTTAAAATATTTATGATCTTTATAAGTGTTATGCTGATGAACATTGAATTCTTTAATGTTGATATTGCAGTACCACAAAGCAAGCAAATCATCTTATCTTTAGCAGAAAGAAGATAATATTGTAATTCCCGACCCTCATTAAAAAGTCTGCTTTCTTCCTTCAGCATTCTCTTAGTCTTCTTTGACGTGATGGGTTGTTAAGCAGACAGAATTAAAAAATACTGTTGAGCTGTGCAACTATTCACAAATTCCACTTCAAACAGAAACACGGTGAACTATTGTCAAAAGCTGATAGCAGATTAGTGTGCTCAACCCCCATGAACTCTCGACAACCAGCCGCATGTGTAGTGGCGCCAGTAGGTTAGAACTAAATCACGAGCTTAACAGCTGTCAATTTGGCCCTTATGGCTTACTAATGTTATGATTGTGCTAGTCAATCTGAGAAGATTAATTTGTTAAAACTTATTTCACTTGATATTTTAAAAACGTTAATTTTACAAACAAAATAAAAATATAAAAGATGAACAAAAATGTATTAATAAAAATAATAGGATTTATTCTGTAAAATTTAGATTCAGTCAAAAGGCCACATCTAAGGACCTAGAAGTCCACATGTGGCCTTACAGCCACAAGTTCCCTACTCCTGCAGCAAACCAAACGGATCAGTTCATGGAATCTCTGGTGACTGTTGTTAGTCTAGGTGTAGGCATTTTACCTAAATGAATCATTCACACTGATGAAAGGATTTATTTTCCAAGTTTTGAGAAAGGCTTGTTCTCTCTTTCTTTGCCTAAAATAATCATTTGTAAGAGTTTTTTTTTTTTTTTTTTAAGAAAGGAACGGAATTTGTAATATGAGATTAGGTAATCATTTTATATGTCTAATCAGATATTCAGATAATCACTAATCTTGGACTAGGTGTCCTGTTTATATATTGACTCTTTATACTGGTGAATGGGGCAGGGAAAACTCAAGGATCCAATATTAAATTCACTCAGGACCGAGTGAATTATGATTGTCAGAGTGGTGTGCCTTCACAATATTTATGCATCTGTTGGCACACTGCTACTGGGACATACCAGGATTCATGTGGTTATATCATTTGAAGCTCAATGTTTCAAATCCAAATGGTTACTCTGTGTGAGCTTTTTTCTCCAATGTCTCTTATGTGCCCTTGCCTTTTATTTGTCTTATAGTCTATAACTGCTATTTTCAGTATTTGTATAATACTAGTAATTTATCGTCTTGCAAATAGACATTTAGAAAGCATACTATACAAAATCAAAGGAAAAAGCAGTGACTTATTTCCTGAGCTCATCTTCTTTGATATGATTCTCAATAATAGTAGAAATAGAAATAGGTTATTATTTATTCATATTTTTATTGATTATAAATATCTTGTCAGAAGAGCTTTGTATACAAAGTTCATTTTATATGTGTCAGTTGTCAGGATATAGCTTAAATTTTAATATTTTACCCACTAAGATAAATAACTATATCTTTCATAAAGTATCAATCCAAAGACCTTAAATACATTATATATAAAAATATATAAAATATGAATAAATAAATATATACATACTTTGTTTAAATACAATGATATAGTATTTATAATTTTAGAAATCCAACCTGATCAAATCATCTGATTTTTATACAATGTTTTAGGAAATGATGCTTGCTATAATATTATATATAATAGTCATCATTAGAAGCAAATTAAATATAAAATTTAATTTTTATATAAAATAATTATCGAAAACTTATTTAATCTCAGCTATTTGAAGTGCCAGGTTACAGCACCAAACAAAACAAAGTTCCATCTCTCACAGAGTTTAGATTCTAGGGGAGGAAGAGGGACATAGACAATATAAAACACATGTGTCATATAATATCAAGTAGTGGTATTTGAAAACAAATTATGTAGAACAAGTGGATATTTTAAAATATAATTTAGTAAATTTGGATTTTTTCTGTAATAGAAACATAACCATAATAGACTCTACATTTATACATGCCAAGTTTGGGGAGAAATATTTTCCCAAATCATAAGAGGAACTATATTTAATAGGTGTTTCTGCTGCTTCTTGTTCTTATGCATAACGTACACCGGTGTCAATTTCCTTCAGAAATTTCAGAATAATGGAGAAAATCAGCTGCAATGAGGAATATACTGTAATTAGGAGCTACCAGAATTGAATAACCTTCACAATGTTTTATTATCAGTCTATCAGGATAAAGACACTAAGACTTGTGATAGGTTTAAATGAAGCTAATCAACATATCCTACTTTGTTGCAACACATTAACAATACCAAATTATTTTAATCTAAGCACTTTATCATTACATTAAAAAGTTTTGAGTGATATAATATTTGTGTCCATAATACTTTCTCTCATCTAGTGTAAGACTATAGACTATACTTTCACTTGATAGCTAAAGGATTTATTTTAAAACAGATGTAGTAATTTGTTTTGAGAAGTATGTATTGTATCACTGGTTACCTACTGCTGTTTTTAAATCATTATCTTATATTTCTATTATAGCTTGAAATGAAACAGGAATATTTAGTTATGTTATATATATATATTTATTGAATCAGTCTTTTAATTTCTTTCACATATTAACAATATAAGCCAAAAAGTTGTGAATGAAAAAAATATTACTTATTAGGCTGTTTTATATACCAATAATAAGACAGGGATAGAGAAAATTATTAATGGAAATGTCTTAGAGGATCATTATTATTCACTGAAATCTGAAGTAAGTACCTTTGCTGTGTTAAATGTTATTTTTCTCTGGGTGAATAACAAAGTTTTATCCCATAAATGTTTCTTTCATTTTTCCATTATATGTAGACACTTTTTTTTACTTTTCCACATTTTCATTGAAAGAAACTCAATATTCTAGAACAAGTGTTTTCATCAAAGTGTAAAAACTTATCTTTGTTTTCTCTTTCCATACAGAGAAATTTTCCTTTCGTGTTAGACCCAAACCCTAGTAGTAGTGGCACCTCTACCTCTTTGAACATTTTTCCATCAGAATCAACTATTTATCACACTTAGTAATCATATATTTTTGTAATCTAGCCCTCTGTTTTGTTCAAATTTATTATAAAAGTTGACCTTCTCTGATATTCATAATGTACATTTAACTCATTTTTAGTTTCTTTCTGTGGAAATTTTCTTGTTATTTTTAGTTTCTTTTGATTTTTGTTGCATAAAAGAAAATTAATTCATTTGTTCTTTTATTTCATGGCTTCAGTTTGTTTTAGAGTTAGGTGACCAGAGGAAATTACTGGAGGTCACATTTTTTTCCTACATATATCATCATCTTCTACCAAAAAAAAAAAAAGAAAGAAAGAAATGTAGAGTATAATTGTCAGGGGTAAAATTTGTGGAATCAGAATGACATTGTGTTTAAGATATTTTAACTCATCCAGATTACTTAAAAAGAAAACCAACAACAACATTGTGGCCATCCATTCCTTATAAAATATTTATAAGCAATGTTTTTGTTCAGCTCTCCCAAATGTCTTTCCTTCCTCTTGATCTTTTTCAATTTCTAGTATTTAGTTTTCTTTTTCCAAAAAATCAACTCTGACTATTTAGGTAAAAATAAAACTTCCGTTTCCACTAGATTACTACTACTTTAACACACACACACACACACACACACACACAAACATACAAACTGTTCGTGTCTTTATTATAACCCATCTCTTATTTTTACTGATTTATTCTATAAAATTTAGACCCATATTTCAAAATAGCCTTAGGAAATAGGGTTTATGTATACATCCCAAATATCTGATACTCTCCTGGATTTGTCATTGGTGCTCAATTATTATATATTATGTAATTCAAATCATACTAATATAAGTTCATAAAAGAAAATGGTATATAGGCACATAAAACATCCTTAGTGTTCAAGTCCTTCATGACAGACTTGATATGTTTAAGCAAGTTTATGTCATGTTCCATAAACTTGAATAGACTTTTTGTGTATCAACTGTGTTATAAATGTGTTTTATAGATATCACAGATTTGTATGACTCTGAATCTGGCTTTCTTATTTCACAGTTATTTGATGAATTGTTTTCTTTATTTATAGATTTATATATAATATTAAATACAAATGAAAACAAAACAAAATCTCTCTCAAGTACACTTTGATGAAATAATGTTTATAGAAAGTTCATATATATGTGTATGTGTGTATAGCTACATATATGTACATATATTTAGTTTTACCCAATGGTCATTTGGCATATATTGTTAGTAAAAATATTCCTACAATACATAGCCATGCATGTTAAATTAAAGTTGATGTATGGAGTTTTCTAGTTTAAATTGACAATGTTAATTATTCAATACAGAGACAAAGGGATGATTATAAAAGACAGGGATAGTTGTGCAATATTAGTGTCAATATATAGCAGATAGAGTAAGAAACACTGTAGACTACTTAATATCATGGGAACATTCACTATTAGCAATAAACTGCTTGACTTTAATGTTTTGCTGAACACATGTCCTTTATCCTTCACTCTCTCTCAGATATTCACAGAAATAACTATTTCTTTATAAAATGTTCTTCCTCTTGCACTTCATGTCTTTGGAAACAAAGAGAACAGAATGTACTATAAAGAAAAACCAGCAGGTAACCCTCTTGAAGACCCAAGCTGCCTGTGGAGATAAAACTGAAAAATCATGCAGCCACCTAATTAAAGTATCTATTCAGAAAATATAGAGCTATTGTAGAAGTATACAACTATTTTAAAGGACTTTGGGGAGATTTTTTCCCTAAAATATTTATAGAAACTTCAGAAATGTTTCTTACAGTTTAGAGATTGAAAGAGAGTATTAGAAATCACATAAAGAAAAGTTTAGTAAAAAAAAATTCACAGCAAGCAAATCATTTTTCTATGATTCTTCTCACTTGTCTGTGATATTTTTGTTTGTTTTGTTTGCTTCTACTTCGTATAAACATTTATTTTTAGAAATAGTAAAGAGATAGGTAATATGAAATAAACTATGATCTTGGCAAGAACTAATTTAGTCTACTGATTTTTTTTTAAAAAGTATGAAAATGGAACTATTGTTGCAAAATTACCACAAAAATATTATAAAGAATCCATTCTATGCATACTAAAATCCAGATAGATTTTAAATAAGTTTCATAATATTAACTTTCAGTTAATATGATAAAGATAACTGCATTATACAGTGAAAGATAGCACTAATTATTTTATTTTTATTTCCGTAATGAGAGAAAAACCTAAAGAGAATATTATGAAATTAACATGTATTTAAAAGCAATTTAGAAATTGAAACATAAATCGAAGTAATGAGTATATTGATGATTTTCTTAGAAGTAACTTAACTTGAGAAAGTTGGCTAAGGCCTACAAGTACCAAGGTCAGAGATTATTTGGGTTTTTACTTGTACATTCCCGACTCAGCTGTGCTTTTCTTTAAAAAAGAGGCAGTGTCATAACACTCATAGGTACTATTCAATGGCCTGACAACATGGAAATATTCCTGGAGTGCTTTATACAGGTTACCCAATCTGCCAAAGACTAATTAAACCCAAATATTTGTGAGTTATTAAAGTTATGACCCAGTACTCTTTTTACACTAAGTAGTCTGCTGAATTCCATTGCTCAGGGGACCTTGTCATCGGCATTACCATTTTCTTCTTCAATTACTACTGATGTAGCTTCAGTAGAGTGAAAATGAATGTCATGCTACCTTTGAAGCTTTGAAAGTTAATTTGTTTTTAAACTTCAGACTTAAACTCCATGAACCAGAAGTGTCAGAAATAAACACACATCTATATACTCTTGTGGGATGTTTCAGCTCAGCAGTGCTGTGCATAGACATATACTCCGACTCCTCAGAAACAACTGACTTCTCAATTTGTTTCTGCATAACGTCAAACAGAGAAACAAATGGAACCTAAATCTTAATAATCTGGGGATTTCCAAATGTCACTCGCTTTAACATTATATGAAGAAAATAATGTTGTCTTTTAAAAAAATTTGGATGGTATGGAAAAATAAGACAAATATATTATTTAACTTTATTTATATTTTAGAAGGTCTTATCTATATTAAACTATTTATGTAATCTCTTTTATGTAATTATGTGAAGAAAGCCAAGTGTTGGTGAGGATGTGGAGAAAAGGGTACTCTTACACACCGTTGGTGGGAATGCAAATTATGGAAAACAGTATGGAGGTTCCTCAAAACATTAAAATTAGGACTACTGTAAAATTTAGCAGTCTCACTACTGGGAATACATACAAAGGAAATGAAATCAATATGTTGAAGGGATGTCTGTACCCTTATGTTTATTGCAGCATGACTCACAATAGCCAAGATGTAGAATCAACCTAAGTGTTTACAGTGTTTATGAATGGATTAATGGATAAAGAAAATATAAAACTAAGAGGTGAAAATGGCAGATTAGGAGTGACCTCCTGGCTCTCTGCTCTCAGAGTAGGAGGTGAGGAAAGCGGACAACAACACGCAAGTGGATCGCAATTCCACAGGATCAGCTTCTTGGATCTGCAGAGAAGCAGCGAGGGACAAGCAGCGCTGGGAAAAGGGAGAAGGTGACTCGGAGAATCTGCCGCAAAGTTCCGAGAGTGTGAGTTATACAGTTGGGAGTAGAGCACGGGTCGGCTGCACCCATCAGCAGGCTGGCTGGGGCAGTGTGATCTGACCCACAGGGGGAAGACACCCCCTTCACCGACCTCCACACCAGGCAGGCAGGGAAGCGCCTGAAGTCAGTGTGAAGAGGTAACATGGGCCGTCAGGTGGTGCAGAGTGGAGATGGGAGTGGAAAGCATTTTGAACTCTCCTGTGCACTGTGCTGGCTCTGCTTTGGGTGGGGGAGGGTTCAGACCAAGTGGAAACTTCCTGGTTCTGTAGCAGACAGCTCGGTGACAAGCTTCTCACTTCAGGAGGCTGCCAGGACCAAAACAAGAAAGGTGAACACCATAAAGGAGGCTCTGCCCTCGGAAATCACTGAAGATTTGTCGAGCTCAGGGTGGGACAAAGTCCAGATCCTGGCATCTGATTAGTTGTGAGTCAGTGTGTTAAGGAACTACTGGGCTCAGCAGGTGGATCTTAGAGACAGCATGCCAAAACCAGCACAGCCGTCAGCAGTACAGTCACCTCCAGTGCTGGCTCTGAGTGGGTGGGCAGCTGCCACTTTGAGAATCCATAGCCTAAAAACACTGAGGCATGTAGCCCTGGCAATGGTCTCGGACTTCCCTCCTGCCCTAGCCCAGCTGAGCAGGTCTAGCACTAGGAGGGCAGTGACAAGAGAGGCTGATCTCTCTCCCAACCCTGCCATGGGTGTCTACATGCTCATGGCCCATGCTCCACCTTTAAAGGGGCAGAAAAAGGAGAGAGGCCACTTTCTTGGCTGAGTCTCCTGGTAGTCTCCGTGGCTCAAGCTCTGTCTGTGAAGGGGCGGACAACAGAAAGAGGTCTCTTTCTTGGCTGAGCCAAAAGAACACCTCCCACCTTTGCAGGGAGGAGTTGCGAAGGAGACAGCTTTTCCAGCTGTGACCCCAGCGACATTACCACCCACACTTTCCTGTGACTCAGCCAGGTGCTTCTCACCAAAGCAACAGACTCCACCCCTGCGCGGAGTCAAGAAAGAAGCCATCTTTCAAGCAGAAACCCAAGGCTGGACTGCTACCTCCTCTTTGCTTATTCTCCACTGCTGGCCTGTTTTTGATCAAAGGGCCAGATCCCTCCCTTGAAAGGGCATAGTGACAGCTTTTCAAGACTGCTTTCCAAGCTGAGACCCATCTGGGTTGCAGACCACCTTTGACTGAGAGCAGGCCACTGGTATTTACTATGGAAGAGTCTGAACCCACTTCTGAAGGGGTGGAGCAGCGAGGCAGGCCAGTCTCTGGTCTGTGTCCCTCAGTGGCCTTGGGCAGGGCTTCTCCAACAGCCCTGAGGTTTATTCTCCATACCAACTAAACACTCATTCTTGGAGGGACAGAGTAATGAGAGTAGCCACTTCCTGGGCTCAGACACCTGGTAGCCATAGGAAGAGCCCTACCCCCTAGCCGGTGGGTTATCTTCCCCTCTGGCAGGGCAGACTCCACCCTGGGAGGAGGGGATAAATGAGAACAGTCATTTTCCAGGCTGGGACTTGTGGCAGTTTCAGCCAACACCTCTCCCCCAGCTCACCAGGACAGACTCAGACCTGGAAGGAAGGGAGAAAGGAGAAAAGTATCTTTCCCTGTATGACTAGCTTGAATCTGTGAGACTTTGGAAGTAAGCAAAAGGGGACAGAGTGATGACTACATACAGCGGGTTTCTTTTGATCATTTGATAAGATCAGATCACAAAGGCTTGCTCTTGGCACCCAGACGGTTGCCAACTTAGGGGCCTGTGCTTTGGGAAGGAAAATCTTGACCATAGTCCTTAGCCATTGCACCAATTGACTCCCTCCACCAAGAGGTGTTCTGCAAGAATGGCAAAAGAACTCTGAATAACATATTGGCAGCTCCCCCTAGCTACAGATCAAGCAACCTCTGAAGTATTCTCTATTAGACTTGCTGGTAACTGTTGCTCTTCTCACCCCACCTAAAGTGGTAACAGGGCTCAAGGAACCCTTGGGAGTGGAAGGACATTCCCCAAAGACTGAGATACCTGTATATCCCACTTGGAGGCTTAGAGCACAATACAAAGGTTTTGGAATACCTTGATAATAGACTCCTCCATGCAAACCACAAGCAACAAAAGAGAGAGTAAACTCGTAGCCCAACACAATGCCTCCCACCACAAACTAGTGGCTGATAGAGGACTCATGCTCATAAGAGTGATCCACATCCTGGGTGTCTAAGCAAGTGGTCCAAACTCACTAACTTCTGTAAGCAGAAGGTGAAGACAATATGCCAAAGATAACCCAACAGGCTCAAACTCCTCTAAGATAATACAGGACCAGAGCACATATCCCCAGCTCTGCCAAGGAACATCCCTTTAGAATCCCAGAGCTTAGTCCATAAACCAGTCCCAGCACCTCCAGTTCTTGACAAAGTAGTCTCATGAAAAAGAACCAGCAAAAGATCACAGGAAACATGAAAGATCAGAGAGAAAAATGACCTCCAAAAGAAAATACTCAATCTCCACCAACTGACACCAACTTACATGACATGATTAAACTGACAGAGGAAGAATTCCGAATATGAATTGTAAGAAAACTCAATGGAATTGAAAAGAAAATAGAATACCAACATAGAGAAACCACAAGAACAATTCAGGAAATGAATGAAAAATTCTACAAAGAAATTAAAATACTAAGGAAAAAACAAACAGAAATCTTGGCAATGAAGGGAACATTCAAGGAACTCCAAAATACAGCAGAAAGCCTCAAGATCAGAATGGATCATGCAGAGGAAAGAATCTCAGAGCTTGAAGATAATGCCTATGCACTAAACAAATTAGAGAAAGAAAGGGAATACAGAAACAAGAGACAAGATCAAAGCTTACAAGAAATGTAGGATTTTGTAAAGAAGCCAAATCTCAGATTGATCAGGATCCCAGAGGGGGAAGAAGAAAAGTCACAAGGGCTGGAAAACTTATTTCACGGAATACTGGAAGAAAATATGCCAGGCCTGGCCAGAAATCTTGATATCTAGATACAAGAAGCACACAGAACTCCTGGGAGAGTCAATGTGAAAAGGCAATCACCTCGTCACATCGTTTAGATTGACCAAAGTAAACACAAAAGAAGCAATCCTCCATGCAGCGAAATGAAAGCAAGAAATAAACTACAAAGGAAAGCCTATCAGACTAACTACAGACTTCTCAACTGTAACCTTACAAGCCAGAAGGGATTGGGTGCCTATCCTTAATCTTCTAAAACAGAATAATACCCAACCCAGAATTCTATATCTGGGAAAATTAAGTTTTATCTATGAGGGAGAAATAAAATCCTTCTCAGACAAGCAATCACTGAAGGAATTTGCAAAGACCAGACCAGCCCTACAGGAAGTACTCAGACCTGCCTTATACCCCGAACAGCGCAAGAGGCACTCTTCAAAGTAAAACCCTCAAAGAGTTTTAAGGCTAGAACTTGGATTGCATGATGGCTCAAGGAGTAAAACAAAACAATAGGATTTCACCCAACAATATGAATGGAAATTCCTCAAATTTCAATCCTCTCAATAAATGTAAATGGCTTAACTATCCTCTGAAGAGACATAGACTGGCAGAATGGATACAAATCCACAAGCCTAGTATCTGCTGTCTACAGGAAACATATCTAACCCACAAAGATGCCTTCTATGTGAAGGTCAAGGGATGGAAAACTATCATCCAGGCAAATGGAAGTCAAAAGAAAGCAGGGGTAGCTATACTATTTTCAGATAACATAAGCTTTAAAATAGTAAAAGTAAAAAAGGATAAAGATGGCCACTATATAATGGTGAAAGGGAAGATCCAACAGGAAGATTTAATAATTCTTAACATTTATGTACCCAGTGCAGGAGCACCCAATTACATAAAGCAAACCTTGTCTGATCTAAATAGCATGTTAAACAATAATGCCATAGTCGCAGGGGACTTCAACACTCCACTGAATGAACTGGATAGATCCTCCAAACAGAAAATAAGCAAAGAAATAATGGACTTAAACAGAGCTCTTGAACAAAAAGGTCTGATAGATCTCTACAGAACATTCCATCGACATAAAGTTGAATTTACATTCTTCTCAGCAGCCCATGGAACCTTCTCCAAAATTGATCACATACTAGGCCACAAATCAGATCTCAACAAATTTGAAAAAGTAGAAATTATATCATGTGTCTTCTCTGACCATAGTGGTATAAAATTAGAGTTCAATTCCTACAGAAACACTCACCACCTCACAAAGTCATGGAAACTCAATCTATTATTGCATAATTATTGGGTCAAAGAGGAAATTCAGAGGGAAATCAAGAATTTCTTTGAATTAAATGATAATGGAGACACAAGTTATCAAAACCTGTGGGATACAGCAAAAGCATACCTGAGAGGAAAACTAATAGCGATAAATGCTCACATCCAAAAACCAGAAAGCTTAAAAACTGACAACCTAATAAACAGATTCAAGGAATTGGAAAAGGAAGAGCAAACAAATTCCAATCCTACTAGAAGAAAAGAAATAACTAAGATCAAAGCGGAACTAAATGAAATTGAGAACAAGAGAATTATATGGAAGACCAAAAACCAGAAGCTGGTTTTTCAAAAAGATAAACAAAATTGACAGTCCTCTTGCTAGATTGACAAGAACTCAAATGGAAAGGACTTTAATAAACTCAATTAGAAATGAAAAAGGAGAGGTCACAACAGACACCACAGAAATACAAAACATTATTTTTGATTAGTATAAAAAACTACATGCCCCAAAACTACATAATGAGGAGGAAATGGACAAATTCCTGGAAACATACAGCCTCCCTAAGTTCACCCAGGAGGTAACAGAATTTCTGAATAGACCAATCTCAAGCTCAGAAATTGGAGCAGCAATTAAAAACCTCCCAAAACTGAAAGGTCCTGGACCAGATGGCTACATTCAGAGTTTTACCAAACATACAAAGAAGAACTCATATCTATACTACAGAAATTATTCCACAACATCGAGAAAGATGGTATCCTTCCTAACTCATTCTACAAAGCCAATATCACCTTGATACCAAAGCCAGGAAAGGACACAACAAAAAAAGAAAATTACAAACCAATATCCCTCATGAATATAGATGCAAAAATCCTCAACAAAATTTTAGCAAATAGAATTCAGCAGCACATCAAAAGTAATCCACAATGACCAGGTGGGCTTTATTCCAGAGATGCAAGGCTGATTCAACATACACAAATCTATAAATGCAATTCACCTCATAAATAAAACAAGCACAATACCATATTATTCTCTCAATAGATGCAGAAAAAGCATTTGACAAAGTCCAACACACTTTTATGATAAAAACTCCTAACAAAATAG
>CAUYRT010006554.1:0-26852 GCA_963574885.1 Lepilemur ruficaudatus
AGTGCAGGTGTCTTTTTTATAGAATGTCTTTTTTTCCTTTGGGTAGATGCCCAGTAGTGGGATTGCTGGACCAAATGGCATTTTTCAATAGCAGCCCTAAAACGCTAAGACAGGGGAGTTATGGACGTTGATGAAGTTGACAAGGTCAGGAAGTTGTCAGAAACTCTTAACATTTCCCCATCTGTTGAGAGAACGGACAGAAGGAAACAGGGTGGTACTTAAAACACATCGCTCAGAAAACGAACCATTTGATGGGGACGACACTGAAGTGCCCCAAAAAACGACCAACTACTCCCAAAGCCAGAGAAATAAACACTGTTCTACAGACCCTGTCACCTCAGGAGAGAAGGACGGTTCTCTACAGAAAGGAATTGCCTGTAAGAAACTGTTACTTGAAAAGAATGTGAAACTTGGGAAGGGCCATAAAATAGAAAAAAAATCAGAAAAAAAAATTAGGACAAAAAATAGAAAAGAAAGATTTGCATTTGTATGGTTCACAAAAGCAAAAGAGGCTCAAACTCGGGAGCGTGAGTCTGATTGGGTTACGAGACCGAGCTAGGCGCTGGGGACAGCCACAGGGACCACGCCCTCCAAGGAGAACGAACACAAGCCCACACGGGGTGGACGTGGGGTTCCCCACCGGGGTCGAAGACTCCTGGACATTCCTGCAACTCAGGGGATCTGTGAGTTCTCACGGGGAGGACAGGTGTGATTATCGTGAGCGGCCACCTAAGGAAGGTGAGCATTTCCTTCCTTTGCCAACGAAGGCAACAAGCAGAGTGACCAGCAGAGGCCACCGCCACGGGGATTTTCACGCCACCATTTAGGTTAACGCATTGACAGCCAAGCTAGAAAAAACTCCCCCCTGTGGCCACGGTATTTTATTAAAACAAAACAATCCTATCTAACTTTTCATTTTTCATTGTCTTCTGTGGGCGAGTTGCATGCAACACCATCTTGAGCTTTTAGATTTATGAATAAATTGTCATCATTCCTTGTAACAATAAGAACACCAGGAAGTAAGATTTTCACAAACCAACTGCAGGGTTTTGCTTCATGCGGCCCCGGGCTCAAAGCTAGCCTGAGTTAAATACAACTCACATGGTAGTCGGTGTGTTGAAGCCAATTCAAAGCAAAGTTGAAGGTCACCAAAGTTTAGAACTACATCAGCTGCTAATAAACATGCCGGTAGAAGAAGCCACACAGAAGAAAGAAATATACTAAAAACTTGTTCCTATGAATGGGCTTCACTGTGTTTGCTCAAAATTCACATATGGAAGCTCTGACCCCAAAGACCTCAGACTGTGGCTGTGTTTGGAGATGGGTCTTTAGAGAGGTGACTGAGGTAAACTGAGGTCACTAGGGTGGGCCCTGATCCAACAGGACTGGTGTCCTCATAAGCAGAGGAGATGAGGACACAGACACACACAGAGGGACGACCCCGTGAGGACACAGGGAGAAGACGGCGTCTACACGCCCAGGAGAGAGGACTCAGGAGGAACCAGCCCTGAGACACCTTGATCTGGGACTTCCAGCCTCCAGGACGTGACAGAATAAATGTCTGTGATTCAAGCCTCCTGGTGCGGGGTCCTTTGCTAGGGCAGCCCAAGACAATGAATACATTACATAATTCCTACTGTATAAAATATCAAGGATAAGCAAATCCGTGGAGACAGAAAATAAATCGGTGGTGACCAGAGGCTTAGGGAGAGGAGGAGCCATGGACAGTGAGGGCTTAATGGATAGAGAATATGTCTTTGTGGGGACGGGAAAGTTCAGGAATTAGACAGAGATAGTGGTTTTGAAACACGATGACTGCACTCAATGCTACTGAATTGTTCACTGTAAAATGGTTAAAAGGGGTAATTTTATATGACATGAATTCTGCCACCACAATAAAACCAACAGTGGTGTCCAGAGATTCAGGACTGAGATGCCGGGTGATCTCCTGATTTTGCAACTTTCCTCAGCGACCTGTGCTAGCGCCTGTGATAACTAACGTCAGACAAATGGCTCCTCTCCGTAAAACATCCTCTACAATGACAAAGAGGGGGTGGCTGTGGCGTCAGGGACCCCCACACACAGGCAGGGCGGGCCCGGGGCGGTCTTTACCTCACTGTGTTGTTGCCGTAGCAGCACAAGTCGCCCACGCCCAGGTCGTCTGCCATCAGCAGCACGATGTTGGGTCTGGAGTTTCTCGTCGTGAATGTCCCGTGGACAGCCCCGAACAAACAGCACAGGGTCACCCACAGCCAGTAGGTCGTAAAAGTACTTCGGGGAAAAACACAACAAAACAAAAATTAACAGATGCTATCAATTAACATTTGCATTTTAGGCCACTGAAAACAGAAAATAATGAAACTATAATAGTATAACCCCTGTGGAGAGTAGTATGCAGATGACTCAAAGAACTAAAAGTACAACTACCATTGGATCCAGCAATCCCACTACTGGGCATCTACCCAAAGGAAAAAAAAGACATTCTATAAAAAAGACACCTGCACCCGAATGTTTATAGCAGCACAATTCACAATTGCAGAGATGTGGAAACAACCCAAGTTTCCATCAGTCCATGAGTGGATTAATAAAACGTGGTCTATGTACACCATGGAGTTCCACTCAGCCACAAAAGCAATGGTGATTTAGCACCTCTTGTGTTATCCTGGATGGAGCTGGAGCCCATTCTACTAAGTGAAGTATCTATCACAGGAATGGAAAAACAAGCACCGCATGGACTCACCATCAAATTGGTATTAACTGATCAACACCTAAGTGCACATATAGTAGTAACATTCATCAGGTGTTGGCAGGTGGGAGGGGGAGGAGGGGATGGGTAAATTCACACCTAATGGGTGCGGTGTGCACCGTCTGGGGGACGGACACGCTTATAACTTTGACTCAAATGGTACAAAAGCAATGTATGTAACAAAACATTTGCACTCCTGCAATATTCTGAAATTTAAAAAAATACAAAATAATGGTATTCCTTATCAGCTCCCACTGTACAACATATCTGTGTTGTCTTACTCAGAAACTAGAATTATTTTTTAAAATTAATGTTCTGTGTGAATACAGTATCATATTTTACCAATTCATTTTGCAAGCATGCCGACACTTAATTCCTATAACATCTTTTCAGACTGTTGTAGTGACATCAGATCCTTAAAAATGATAACAGCAGTTGAAGTTGAGGGTAGGGCTGAAATACTTGATTTTATGGCATAAAAATGTAAACGAAATGGTAAATCAGAGGGTCAGAGCTAGTCAGGCTTGATTTTTTTTTTTTTCATGCTCAGCTGTACTTTTTAATACGCTTTATAACCTCAGCATTTTGCTCCAAGCCACATGGAGGGGAAAGTGGTAACAGAGTCTTCAGTAAACTTGTTGGATCTGAGCCCAGGAACGCAAGCATCCCATGAGCACATGGAAAGTTATTCCTTCTTTCCTTCATCAAGAAAATATGTACACATAAGGAACAAATCAGGTGCAGGAAACTCAACTCCCCCCTACAGAAAGAAAGAAAGAAAGAAAGAAAGAAAGAAAGAAAGAAAGAAAGAAAGAAAGAAAGAAAGAAAGAAAGAAAGACTCCAAAAAACTAGAAATTTTTAACATCTATAACAGAAAATTTAATATTTTTAAATTCTACTATATTTTAGATTGTAAAAAAAAAATGCATGTCACTACAAACTGAAGCCCAACATTCCCTCATGAGATCAGTTCCTCGACCCCAGATTCTATCCAATCAATTACAAGTCCTGTTAATTCTACCTCCAAGATGATATCATAAATCCATTTACATCTGTCCATCTTTTCTCCCATATCTGCAACCCAAGAAACTCCCTGCACCTCTCACTTGCATATGTCAAAACCTTCTTAGTTGGCCCCATCATTTCCACTTTTGCCCCTGACCCCTGCAAAATGCAGCCCCAAGCAGAGTGACCCAAGAAACGCACAATGCAGGACTCCCTAAAGAAGTCCAGTGGCTTCTCCTGAGTGTGGCGATTAAAAAGCTACGCCCCGCCGTGACCGACACTCTCCTTGAGGCAAAGCGGAGAGGCAGACATCCACCCGAAACCGTGGTAGAGAAAGAAAACCCGTGAGAAAGTCGTACCCAAAGCCGGAGCTGTGCAAGTGTCCAAGTGCCTGGGTCCAAATTTGGACCTTCCATCCCAACAATGCAGAACCCCCAAGCTGGGCAATGCATAAAACGAGTTTACACTCATGCATAGTGTGAGAGCAAGGTGAAAGCCGGAGAGACTCTATCTCACATGAACATTTGCACAACACACCTGTATCACGAAAAAAATTAGCTTGGCTGGCCTGAGGGTACACTTTTCAGAAAGGCCAGCTTGCGAGGCTGACCACTGGCTAGAATCTGGACACTTGGGATGTGGCAGGGGTCTTGCCATTCTCTAACGGATGAGAGGGCGTTATCGTGCCCAAACGGTTTCTACAGACAAGGTGGTTTATGCTGAACGCCAACTTTCCTTCTGGGAGCCTGGAGTTTTGGCAAGTGCCAGGCAGCAGGTGCCTAGGCGTCCAGCCCCTAATAAATAGCCTCAGTGCTGAATCTCTCAGGAGCTTCCTTGGTAGACAACATTCCACATGTGTGTCATCAGAACACATTGCTGGGGGAAATAAATGCATCCCGTGTCACCCCACTGAGGGGACTCTTGGAAGCTTACGTTTGGTCTCCTAACTTACCGCGTGGTGCCCCTTTAAAGATTTTTTTTTTTTTTTATCATTTAGCTGTGATCAATCATGGCCTTGAGCTCAATTCTAGCAGAGTCCTATGGTCCTCCTAGTGAACCGATAAACCTGGGGGTTGTCTCAGGGGCACCCTGACACAAAATCCCACAAAAATTAGCACGTGCGTAAGATGAGCATGCAAAGAAAGAAAAACAATATTAAGAGGACAAAATATTTCCAGGAGTAGATAGAACATAGATGTGCTAGAGTATGGATGGATAATAAATGATCAAAGAGAGATACATAGATAATGGGTAGATGAGGGTGGACAGATGGATTAGAAAGAGAGATGTATTAGGTGGACGGATGATCAAGTGGGCAGATGAAACCATCAGATGATTATTAATAATTTCCTGGGACCTTCATTCATGTACCCATGCTAAGGAGGTTCTAACCAAAGGGTCAAGAAGTTAAATGTGGACAGCAAGAACAAGGCATTTCCAAATGAGAACAGGACAGTCTTTTTTTTATTATTATTAACATAACAAAATAAAAATTTTGGACATGAAAACATAGACATTGAAACTAAATGATTACCTCATTATATCAGACAAACATTTGGCTAGATAAGTAGAGAGTAACCTGGGGCAGGTGCGGTGGTGGCTGACACCTGTAATCCCAGCTCTTTGGGAGGCCAAAGCAGGAGGATCGCTTGAGGCCAAGAATTCGAGACCAGTCTGGGCAACATAGTGAGACCCTGACTCTACAATTTTTTTTAAATTAGCCATTTCACGGATATTTATTTTGGGTTTATTTTTAACTCCGGAATTTCACAGGGGTTCACACATTCTGATTATATAATTTTGTTTTGTACCACTGTTCGCAGAGTACTGAGAGAACAGTCACTGTGAACTCAGAATGCTACACCCTTCCACGACATTACTGAAGAATGGGAAGGGATTACAGGCATCCGGGGATACCCATAAACTCAAAGAATCTCAATGGAAGAATTGCTGAGGACGATCTTCAGCGAAAAACACAGCTGCCCCAGGAAGAAAGGGTAGGCTTAAGAGAAGACGTTGAAAGAAAACAAGATAAAACATGTTGACAACTCTAAATACGGACTGACAGGAAAATAATAATACAGTAATTATTGCAGGAAGGGGTAAACAATTGACTAAGTGATGATTTTATGGGAGGATGAGAGAGACGGGGGGAACGCGGTGTGCAAACGCTCCCGGGTCTTTGTGTTCTTTGAGGGGAGGACAGGGATGCTCATGAACCGACATATTTCGGTAAGTTAATAACCACGTTACGATGATGAAGGGAAACTCGAGACATAGTTTCTAGGACACTTGAGGGAGGAGGCGAGGAAGGAAGCAGAGAAACCACAACACAGCCCATAAACGGTAGGAAGAAGGAAAAGGAGCCCGAGAGAGACCTCGAAATAATTAAAGACCACAGTGGGGCAAAGGTTCTGTATGTCACCAATATATGTAACATTGTTACCCCTGTAAGATTCCGAAATTAAAAACAAAAATACTAAACAGCATGTAAGACAGCAGAAATAAGATCAACTATGTTAACATTTACAAAAAATGTCGGTGGCTTATCTGCCTGTGAGAGTCAAAAGAATCTCATACTAATTCTTTTTTTAAAAAAAAAATGCATCATATGCTTTTCCGAAAGGACACATCTAAAACTGAAACACAAATAAAATTTGTGTTTTACATCAAAAAGATGTAAAAACCTACACCGGGCAAATAGCAAAAACAAAATTGTTGTAGCAATAATAACAGGAGCCGCGTGAAAATTTCAAGCGAAAATCACTAATAAAGAATGCCATTACAAAATAATTACATTATTTACATCACATTTACATTACATTACATTGTAATGTAAATAATTACATTACAAAATAATTAATGCCATTGCAAAAGTAATTGTACTATTACAAAATAATGAAAACACTGATCCACAAAGATGATATATGAAAATCACAAGCCTGCCTGAGTCTAATTACGGTTTTGAGACACAGAATCCAAAGCGGCAAAGGCAATACGCGTAACCTAAATGTCTGTACCCCTGTAATATTCTGAAATTTAAAAAATTTAAAAAAAAAAAACTTGCGTAAGATACAAGGCACGGTTGATACTCCACATTCACAGAGGATGTTCTTAGCACACGTTTCTCAGGCAGATAATGCAAAACCGAAGTCACCTAGGACAGGGAAACTGTGGATAAAGAAAGAGCCTGTCTCTCTGGAAACACAGACTAACGCGTGTTCACGAGTGCGCCCACTCACCAGCGGTAGAACGGCCGTTTCATGTTTCTTGTTGTGTTATCTGGGGAAGAGAAAAGCAAACTCAGAACACCGGCAAAGCAAGTCTTTTTCCCATAGCTAGACAGTTAATGGTCCAAAATGTTAGCTAGACAGTTCCATGTTGACATAGTAAATTCTTTATACTTAATTGCAAAAAAAAAAAAAAAAAAGGCAAATTTGCCCAGAAAATATAAGACAAAATTGTATGCATGGTCTACCCAACTTAGGGTAGTTCTAACGAGAGGATTCCAACAAGCTGTGTGGACCCAGAGACAGAAACCCGTCATCCTAGAATCAGTAAAACAAATAAGTAATCCATGAAGGGGCACATATTCAGTAACTTTCTGTATGAGACCTACTTTCGTGTGGCATGCTGCTAGACAACATTTTGTTTTTAAAAATATTCATCCTGGCTGGGCGTGGTTGCTCATGCCTATAATCCCAGCACTGTGGGAGGCTGAGGCAGGAGGATCGCTTGAGGTCAGGAGTTTGAGGCCAGCCTGAGCAAGAGCAAGACCCCGTCTCTACTAAAAATAGAAAGAAATTAGCTGGCCATTATGGTGCATTCCTGTAGTCTCAGCTGCTTGGGAGGCTGAGGCAGGAGGATCCCTTGAGTGCAGGAGTTTGAGGTGGCAGTGAGCTGTGATGATGCCACTGCACTCTACCCAGGACGACAGAGAGAGAGACTCTTTCTCAAAAATAAAACTAAAAGTAAAAAATCCATCCTGTGCTTTTCATAAAGGACACATATAAATCTTAAAGAGCATAGGAAATCAACTGTGGTGTCTCCCTTAAAATGCATACCAGTAAACAGCACGCACCTGGCACAGGAGGACAAGTTTAGCAACTGTCATTATGATTTTTTAATAGTAGTCTCCAAAGAGTGGTCCACTCTGACCCTCCCCTGCCGAGGCACCTCAAATTACCCCAAGTCAGTGAGGCTTCACAGCCCGACGAGCTACCCCAGAAGACAAAGGGACGTATCATAAAGTTTAATAACACCGTGTGCAGTTTACAGAGATCTATAGCTCCTCAGGCATCGGCTCACTCTTGTTCCCATTGGACCCTCCAAACAGCCCACCCTGCTTGTCTCAAAGGGTCCACAGTGACACTTCCATTCCCTGGTAGGAGGAGTTGGAGGTTGTAGAGTTGAGACGACCTTCGCAAGGCTGGTAAGTAGAAAAGCTGGGGTTTGAAATGAGGCTCGTGCCTCTTGGTTGTGTGTGTGTGTGTGTGTGTGTGTGTGCACGCGTCTTTGCACCTAAGCCAATTTCCAAGGCCACTGTCTCATCTTCATCCTTGCAATAGGACTGTCAAACGTGGTGTCTCTAGAGGCTGATACTCTGGGGTATCTGGGTCGAATGGTGAAGCCCACGTCCTAACCTGTGAGCGATGGTCCACCTTCTGTGACCCACAACTCCACAACTTCCGCACTACATTTGACCACAATGTGACATTCTGAAAAAAAAATCACACTCTGTTTCATCTCTCTAACTCCACTCCACATGGTGCACACCTGTAGTCCCAGCTACTTACGAGGCCGGAGGATCGCTTGAGCCCAGGAGTTGGAGGCTGCAGTGAGCTGTGACCGCACCACTGCACTCCAGCCTGGGCAACAGAGCAAGACCCTATCCCCCAAAAATGTTTTTTAAAATCAGTTTCTCTGTAAATGTATACAAAATGATGTATTTTACTTAATGCACACACACACATCAAGACTCACGTGTATCCGCAAAACATATACGCCTATGATATATCAGTTTAGAAATGTGTTAATAAAAGTTTAACATTAATGAACAAGAATACCAAGGAAGAGGCACACAGTAATCTCCTAGGTCACTTTGATGGCAAATCTCTATAATTCTATAAGGCATTTCCCACCCACAGGCGAAACCCAAACAATAATTACTTTTACAGAACCTTTCATCTAGGGAGCTAGCCGCGCTACCTGGGTGTCACGTCCTTAACCTTTGCCACGTATCAAAGCGCAAGGTTGACGATAACACCAGCTTCACGTCTGCCTGGATACAGGAACAGGGTGTTGCTTGAGGTCAGCTAATAATTTCAGAGGCAGCCTCTCCATTAATTAAAACATGCTGTTACCGTTCACAAACTAGAATATTCTAGCCACCCGAACGTGCTTGTGACCTTCAGATGAAAGTTAAGCTCTTGTCTTCATTTTGCCTACACACCTGGGCAACGTGCCGTCCCGTACAAGACCCACCGCGGGTTTCCACCAAGCCTGTCGCCCTGAAGTCCTCTCGGTGGTGACAGAGTTCAGACAAGGAAGTCTGAGACGTGATGAGCACCCAGCAAAGTTAGGCAGGGTCGGCCGTCCACGCCTTAACGTGGAGAAGAACCACCCGTCACGCTCTGCATTCCAACCCCTTCTTCTTTCCTCAGCTGAGTGCCCAGGACAGAAACCTGGAGAGCGTGTCCCTAAATGCACCTAAGGCAAAGGAGACTCCCAAGGATCTATCAAGAAGCAGAACTCCACATGCATACGGGATATGAAAGCGCGAGGTACCTTGAAGCGTTGGGCGAAAGTGCACCACACCGGGTTTTTCCATCTTGGCGCGGCTGACATTTGGGGCTGAGGGACTCTCTGTGGGGTGGTGGGCGTCCCGTGCCCAATGGGGTATGCTCCACCCACCTAATGCCAGTAGCTACCATTCCCCCCACCAATGTGACGACAAAAACGTCCCCACACTTTGCCAAGTGTCCCCAGAGGGGACAAAATCATCCCCTCTCCACGGCGAGAGCCTCTGAACTAAAATAATGGGAAATTATCTCCTTGGCTGACACTAAATGCCGTGTATTAATCACTCACGATTCTGACTTTCTCATCCAAAGAGCTGTTGGTTTAGAATCTAAGCTGGGTGATGGTATTCTGTTGTTTTTTTTTTAATTTAAATATTTTAGTAACTAAAAATTAGCAGCTCTTCATCTGTTTTATTTTACTAATTCACCACTAGAAGAAATTCAGCACATGGGATTTCCTCTTTCTTGCACGGTTCCTTAACCATAAGTGGAAGATCTCTAAACAGATTTACGTAAATTCCCAAACTCTCCCTCTAATTGCCCGACAGTCAATAATTCTTGGGATGTTATTATAAATGTAATATAAAGGAGAATACTCAGTAGTATAAAAAAAATTTAAATACATCTATTATTTTTGTTTTGGTTTTTTTTTTGTTTGTTTGTTTTTTTTGTTGTTTTTTTAAATATTTTAAGACAAACAGGACTGGAGGTACATCTACCATTTTTAAAAAACATTTCCCCCCCATTAGATTTTACATTAAATGGGATAGATCCCGCTGAGCCACTGTTTCCTTACTAAGAAAGACAGTATCAATAAATAAAATAAAACAAACTATACCTACTCTGAAGTAAATTTAACATACGAAAGTCTGGTCTTTAAAGTGGCAAAATTGTTGGACAATGTAAGTCAACTTTGGATTTTTTTTTTTAAAGGGGAGAAAATAGGATAATCATGTATTCATTGCAGTGGTACAAGTCTCATGACCCCATTCAGCGATTGTGACAGACACCCTCTCAAAGAGAAAGAAATAAAAAGACAAGCCTTTGGGTTTGCAAACTCACTTGCACAGACTCCGTATTTCCACCAGGAAACCGCCCACCTCCCTGATCTTTGAGACGCCTGCTGGGTTCTCTTCCTGAAATGAGCACAGTCTCAAACAGGAGTGCCACAGGTTGCTACCACGGAAGTCACTGCAGAAACCATGATCTGATACCAAAGTGTCCACTCACAGGTGAATGGAAAACCAACCTCGGCACAGCTTGGATTCAACCGAATCGACAAAAATAAGAAATAAGCTGTTGGCACAAGCACAGCCTTCCCAGCTCTCAAAAGTGAAAGAAAATACAGCCAACTGTGTCACCACCAGAAACTCAATTTAAAAAAAAAAAAGTGAAAAAAAGCCACACAAAAGAATATATACGTGTATGACTCCATTTATTCAAAATTCTAGGAAAAGCAAAAAAAAGAAAACCAAAAAAAAAAAAAAAAAACACACCTGACTGGATAAATCTAACACTCAACTATGCTTTCTCCGCCCCGTCGATTTAAGCGCACCCAACTGCACCGACAGCAAACTTAACATATTTTACTTACCTGGAGCAAGTTGATCCCCCAGCTCCTGCACTTGCGGACACTGGTCCTACGATTCCAAGCTCCTGCCGTCGTCCTACGTTGCTGTAGTCATCATTATAATTAACGATTTATTAAGTGCCAAGGGTGGACACTAATCTATCAATTATTTTTTTATATTTAAACATAACCTTGAACGACAGCTGTTACGTTGTTATTTAGGAAAGGTATCCTTCATCTCAACCTTGCCAGTGGCACTCAACATGCTTATAGAAGGAATTTAATAAAACTGGATATGCTTTCCACCGAGATAACTAAAAAAAAAAAAAACAAAAAAACGCTTAACTGGGAATTACAGGTGAGCTTCAAAGGTAGGCAGAGGGGAAAGAATTATATACAACAAGGTGGATTTCAGTATTTTAAATCCGACAGCAGACATCACAGTGTATTTCCATCTTCCGGGCTAAAACGCATCTTGTAAGCAATGCACCGTAAAACCTCAACGCATTTCCCTGCAGACGGCGGATGTCATTAGCTGCGTTTGTGGGTACAAGCATCACGGCACGTTTCCTGCAAGCCTGAGTTAGACGTTCCTCAAGAAACGCCTTGCTCACGGGACCTTGTCCTGACTTAATTTCACCGCATATTAAAGTCTTACTGTGTGAGGGATACCTGGGAGTCGCGGAGGGGTGCTTTAGGTAAGAGTAGGAAACAATGCACACACACACAGTGTTTATTTCTCGTCCTATACGGGGGCCTCGGGGGCCTTGAATTCCAGGGTTGGACCTTACAGTGTTTAGCCATCCTTTTGTACGGGAATGTGGTTAACTGGGCTTGTTTGCTCATTTCCTTCATGGAACACATCACTCTGCTTTTTTGATGTTACCATTGATAGGATTTGGGCATCTCTCTCTCTGTCTCTCTCTCTCTCTCTCTCTCTCTCGGTTTATTTAAAGTTTATTTTCCCTTTTATTTTATTTCATATCATTTTTATTGATACAGTTGCACATATTTTGGGGGGGACACATTTTTGACATTTTAATGCATGTATACAATGTGTAAGGATCACATCATCATTTGAGGGGCAGCCCTCACCTCAAACATTTATTTTTCCATGTGTTGGGAATATTACCATTCTTCTTCTCTTCTAGCTAGTTTGAAATATGCAATACATTACTGTCCCGTGTAACTCCCCGACTGTACTCGAGAATACTAGACCTGATTCCTGCCATGTAAACCTAGTGCCCATAAACCGACTTCTCTTGACTTACGGCACGTCATATAAGCACAATATAAGAAATGTATTGCTATTTAAAACTGGAAGTACACTGATTTTCACAGCTCTGGAAATGGATCAGGGATTAAGATTCCAAAGGGATTAGAGAAGATTTGAGAATTATGACATAAAATAGTAAGGGCAACATTTTGCTAAGACGTGTTAGGCTCTGGCCAGGTACGGTGGCTCACACCTGTAAGCCCAGCACTCTGGGAGACTGAGGCCGGAGCATTGCTCAAAGCCAGGAGTTCGAGACCAGCTTGGGCAAGAGCAAGACTCTGTCTCTACTAAAAACAGAAAAAATTAGCGGGGCGTGGTGGTGCCTGTAGTCCCAGCTACTCAGGAGGCTGAGGCAGGAGGATCGCTTGAGCCCAGGAGTTGGAGGTTGCTGTGAGTGAGGCTGACAGCACTCACCGCACTCCAGCCAGGGCAACAGAGCAAAACCCTGTCTCTTAAAAAAAAAAAAAAAAATTTTATAGCTACGACTTATAAGAGGATTATTTGGCAAACCACACTCCACAGTCAAAACTGTGGAATGTTCAAGCTCTCTCTTATAGAGAGTATAAGCACACAAGAGATTTTAAGAACGCTTATTTTTCTTTATGTAATTCAACACCTAAAAGTGTGCTGACCATTCTTATTTGAAAAAGTCTCTGAAATGACTCAGTTTCCATCGAACGTTGCCTGGAATCTATGTCCTGCCTCAATATGAAAAACAAAAAATAAAAGGTGTGCTCCCTAGCAAACACATAAGAAAAAAAAAATTTTGACATACAGTCCAAAAGAATCTTACATCTATAGTGATGTCGTTGTGTACCGAGGCAGCCACACACACACAGTGGCAGTGGCAGCCGTAATCTGAGCTGTCATCTGAGCTGTGTGTCAGGCAAATGCCAGAAGAAAGGGGAAACCCCACAAAAATGCAAGGGCCGTGGCGGGATCATTCAAGAGGGATTTTCAAGGGAAGCACAGACCCCGCTGGGAACAGAGGCAGCAAGAGCACCCCCCCTTTCTGGATTTGATGAAGGGCGGGAGGTTTGCAGCCGTCTTGGGGTTGAAAGACTAGCTCTGTCAGGGAAGATTTGCAGGGCTCCTGCCGGCAGTGTGCCAGCCTGCAAATAGGAACAGACGGTCCTGTGTAGCAACCTGAACGCTCACAGCGCACACACTTGGGGACTTGCCCGGTCCCTCCCTGGGGCAACCTAACTTGGTTTCTGTGGAATTCCTGTTTCTGCTTCTCTGAGCGGACCAGCTCTGCACATGCGTGGACCAGCCGGACGGTGCTCCTCACAGAGCCAGCCAGCGAGTCTGTCCCGTCTTTGCGAGGAGAAGACGTCCCCTCTGAGGACGAAGCGCACCGCCGAACTCCAGCGCGGCGCGCCCTGGAGGAACCCCGATTCAGGTAACTGGCCCTCCTCTCCTGGAGCTGCTGGCAAGTCCTCTTATTTTAAACAGCAACTCTCCCCCGGCAAACTGCATCCTTTACCAGGGGGCCCCTGGGAATGTTTTAGAAGAAATTTCCTTAAAAAAAAAAAAAAAAAGTCGGTGAAAATACAACGTGCGTATTTTACATGCGTGATTTCTAAACATCATGCATAAGAAAAACCCACAGGAGAAAATAGTCCAAGCAGGGAAAATTTGCAACAACACTAGATTCTTGGCTTAGAGATGCTGAAGGCTTGGAGTGTGGACGATTGAAGAGATAGCGGAGATGAAAAATTAAATTGGATTTTTTTGGGGAGGAAAAAGGGGGGGAAAGACCAAAGAGGCCGGCCAAGCATTTATGACAGAGCAGAGAAGCCAGGCCCGCTGCCCGGGACTGAGGTCAGGGCGGGGAAGGAAGTCTATGATTCTGCCGCCTGGAAGAGAATCAAAGGCTGGATTGTGGGTCATACTTGGACAGTGTTTCTTTGTCTTTTTTGGGGTTTATTTTTTTTTCTTGTGGGGACTTTTTGTCCGGGAGCAAGGAGCCGGTCTGCAGCAAAGCATGCAGCACCCTAAGGGTTAAAGTGCAGAGTTCTTCGGAATAGACAATAGGCTCTTTTTTTTGTGCCGCTAAGTAGATCGAGCCTATCATTGAGGAGGCCGGCCACAGAGTTGATGGATAACTGTGTCTGCCACGACATTGCAGCCACGACTCAGGATGCTGTATTTGGAGTCAAATATAGCCAGCCAGAGAAAATATCCACAACCAGGCACGTTCCCCCAGGGAAGTCAGAAGCTGCCCATAATACGTTTCTTTCTGAAGGAAAAAAATGAATATATTAATACCTACTAATTTTTATAAAGGTAAATATATTTGCATATTTTTATATAATCCATTCATATAATTCCCAGCCCAAATGTGTATATAAATATATATATGTACAAAAGGCATAATGTATACATCATATATACAAATATACAAATGAAAACATTCCTATAGGCTCCCTACCAGGTAATGATTTAAGATTAGTTGCCACAAATCACAAAAGTGGAACCAACTACAGATAGAGGGCATGTTAGTGGTAGGAAAAGAAAGTACTCCTCTCTGGGGCAGTGACTGACACCTGTAATCCCAGCTCTCTGGTAGCCTGAGGCGGGAGGATCGCTTGAGTCAGGGGTTCGAGACCAGCCTGATCAAGAGCGAGACCCCGTCTCTACTAAAAATAGAAAAAAATTAGCCGGGCTTGGTGGCTCACGCCTGTAGTCCCAGCTACTCGGGAGGCTGAGGCAGGAGGATCGCTTGAGCCCAGGAGTTTGAGGCTGCTGCAAGCTACGATGATGCCACGGCACTCTAGCTGGGGTGACGGAGCAAGACTTTGTCTGCAAAAAAAAAAAAAAAGAAAAGAAAACATTCCTAACACCTCCCACGTAATATTCACTATGAGAGGTGCCAGGAAAATCATCCGCTTGTCCACACAAGCCAGGTAGGGAGTGTGCCCTGAAGTTTCGCTCATGAGACGACCAGGTGGTTTCATCACCCACACAAACAGGAGGTGAGACCAGGACACAAGGTCTGGTAGGTGATTTTCCACAGATGCAGGGTTGCAGCTGCTCAACCAAAGTTGCAAAGAGCAATCAGGCTGAACTCTACCAAACAGCCGTCCTGGCAGGTCAGGAACGGTTATGGAATACGGGCCGCTATGTAGGGCTCACCTCCAGAGAGCAGTAGCTGTCCGACCACGTCCATGGTGGGGCTTGTGACCTGTTGGCTGCCTCTTTGGTCTTTTCTGGTCTGTTTTGTTTTTTTCTTTAAGTCAGCATTGCCTGGCTACGATGACGTTATAGCGCACAGCCTCCGTAAGAAAACTTGGTCAACCGTTTAAAAAATAAGCAGAGTGCCCACCCCGTTTGGTGGCCGCGGGTGTGGCTTTGAGCTCCCCGATGCAGGGACGTCTGGGCAGTGTCCTTTTTTGTCCGCCTAATCTCGACCTCCCCCCAACCCCATGGAAAAACAAACCTGGGGTCAATCATTCGCAGCCCAAAGCACTGTGCAAATGCTCCCTGCACTCCGGCTTGCTTCCTTTGAGAGGGAACCTTCTCGTGTCTGCGCTGGAGGCAGAAGGGAGTCTTGTGAATGACACTCAGGCACGGTCCCCGTTGGATTCTCACTCCGTGCCCACACCCTGGGCAACAATGGGCTTCCAGCTTCCCTTTCTGTCCCTGACGAATGCCCCAGTCTGTGTTCACAAAGCAGAGAAGTCACCATGACTTAGAGACCTTGGAAATTCAGTTCCTTCCTGCAGAGGGGTGGCTGTGCTTTAGAACTTCCAGGAGAAGCCCCACACTCTTCATCATCTCAATCTCACGGTATCCAAAATTTAACGCATTCACTGCCTTTATTTCCATGCTTTTATTTGCAAAAGAAATACCTATTCCTGTGGGGGCCAGAGGGCAGGTAGAAATTGGGAAAAGAACACTTTTGCTGAATCTCCACGCCCACGGGAGAGCCAGTGCTGGGCGGGATTGCTGTAAACGAAATTCCCGTATTTTGTTTTGTTTTGGGGGGTTTTGAGCTTCCTCGCTGCATGCATTTGCATGGAATTTTGCTTTTACTCCTTGTTTACCAGACATCAGCGCTGTGTGTCCTCAAAGGCCAGACAAAGCTGAGTCGGGTCTCACAATTCTCCGTTGGTCTTGTTCTCTCTCCACGTACAATTTAAAATCCCTCCCTCTCTGCTTGCAACGAGATTAAAATTCTGCACACCCTCGAGCAAAACAAAAATCTCAGGAACAGAGTGTACGCTTACATCCCGCCTCTGTCCTCTGAACATCAGGTCTCAGGTGACACCTGGTTTGCTTGTTTTCTTTGGTTTTTTAATAGACAGGAAACTGTAAGCGGTAAAGCAATTTAAAGTTCTTATTTCCCCATCTCTTGTTGTGTTAACTTAGCTAACTGATTCCTAATTCAAACAGTCCTCTGTTGCCACATAGAGATGCCACTGATTTTTTTTTTTTTTTTTTTGAGACAGAGTCTCATTCTGCTGCCCAGGCTAGAGTGAGTGCCGTGGCATCAGCCTCGCTCACAGCAACCTCAAACTCATGGGCTCAAGCGATCCTCCTGCCTCAGCCTCCCGAGTAGCTGGGACTACAGGCATGCGCCACCATGCCCGGCTAATTTTTCTATGTGTTTTTTTAGTTGGCCAATTAATTTCTTTCTATTTTATAGTAGAAACGGGGTCTCGCTCTTGCTCAGGCTGGTTTCGAACTCCTGACCTTGAGCGATCCGCCTGCCTCGGCCTCCCAGAGTGCTAGGATGACAGGCGTGAGCCACCGCGCCCGGCCAGATGTCACTGATTTTTATATGTGGGCTTCTGTGTCTTGCTACTTTATTAAATTTGTTTATCTGTTCTAATAGCTTTCTGGTGGATTCTTTATTTTATTTTATTTCAGCGTATTACAAGGGTGCAAATGTTTAGCTTACATATATTGCCTTTGCCCTACTTAGTCAGAGCTTCGGGTGTGCCCATCCTAAATAGAAGATCACGTCCTTTGCGAGCAAAGATAATCTGACTCCTTCCTTTCCAACGTGGGTTCCCTTTATTTCTTTCTTTTATCTAATTGCTCCGGCTACGGCTTCTAGTGCGGGATTCAGTAGCAATGGTGAGAGTGGGCATCCTTGCCTTGTTGCAGGTCTTGAGAGCAGGTTTTCAGTTTCTCCTTCTGTTCAGTATGAGTTTGTTGTATATGCCTTTAATTGTATTGGGGTATGTTCCAATTTTTTAAGAGTTGGGTTTTTTTTTTATTATGAATGTATGTTGAATTTTATCCAGTGTTTTTTCAACATCTACCTTGTTTCTATTTCCAGAGTTATTTCTGTTTCTTCCATTTGAGCTGTAAGAAGTTACCATTTGAGAGTTTTCCTTCTGTGTCTCTCCTTTTAATGCTTTCATTAAAGTTGTGCGTGCTCATTGAACATTCCCCCAGGTCAGGCTGAGCAACAGCGAGACCCCATCTCTACTAAAAATAAAAAAATTAGGCAGGCATGGTGGAGCACACCTGTAGTCCTAACTACTGGGGAGGCTGAGGCAGAAGGATTGCTTGAGCCCAGGAGTTGGAGGTTGCAGTGAGCTAGGCTGACGCCACGGCACTCTACCGAGGTTGACAGAGTGAGACTCTGTCTCAAAAAAAAAAAAAAGGAAGAAAAACAAAACTTCCACAGCATTGTGCTCTTTGGGCATACTATCTATTTTGTATTCCTACAAGAACGCACTTCTCTTGAAGATCACTTGAAGCCCAGAGCCAGAGAAAAGATACCAAACTCCCCCGTTCCTGCCCCTCATGAGTAAATGTCTTGATAGTTGGCACAATTTTCTTCTGGGCTTTGCATCCACATAAACACAGCATCACAGCGCCCGCGTGGCTCTTTCTGCCCTCTCCTACAACTGGGCACATGATAGGTATTTTTCTTTGTTCTTAAAGCCTATTGTCTTTCTCAGAAAACAAGTTTTGCCCCTGAAGCCTCACTCACCCGAGCGAAGCCCCACCCAAGGTGAGGGCAGGAAAGGCAAGGAGCAGCCTCTGAGCCCTTCTGTTCTCTCCCCACTCTCCCCAGCAGGCTTCGCAGCCCTGCAGACCTGAGGCTACAGGGTCTTCCTCTTCTCTGCCAGCCAGGCCCTGCTTAAAACGGCATCTGACCAGGTCACTCCTGTGGCCACCGCAAGGCGAAACCCAACTCGGCAGCTTGCCCCACGTCCGAGCCAAGTGGGGGCAGACCCTTGCGGTGCCCGGAAGGCCACCTCTTGCTCCCGGGGATGCTACCATTCATCTTGTGTCTCATTCCTTTCCTCATGTTACACCACGGACTCCACACTTGCCGGGGAATCGGAGGGGCCGGGGGTCCTCTGTTTCCCTCACACGCTGACGTGGCCAGCGAAGCCCCATTCCTTCACACAGACACTGCCAGCTCTGTTTGCATGCAGGGATCTTTGACAAACAGCATGCTTTCAGCCGGTGTTTGACACTCACGCTTTTACACGAGGGTTTGGGAGAGACAGACACGGTGCCGTGGAGCCAGGGAGGGAGACAGGACCTGCAGACACAGGGCCAGGGGGCTGGTGCCACCTGCAGTCCCCACTGACTCACCTGCAGGTCTGCAGAGACCTGTCATCTGGAGATCTCTGGTCCAGGGTCACCAGGCTTCTCTGAGACACTCAGATGGCCGTATTAGCGTTATCCCTGTGTACAAAAGGAGATAGACACAAACATGTCCTCCAGGCTTAAGGAGCCGCGGTGGGTCTGTCCTTGGGGAACCAACTGTCCCTGTCATCAGCCTTGAGAGACTGTGGACTCACACCTGGGGCCGTTTTATCAGGACACAGAGGGGCAGTGACACGGTTTCCCTCCACAGTGCACAGAAGACAGGTGCAGCCGGAACTCGGATGCACCAAGATGTCCTGAATTCCAGAGGTGAACAGACTGATTAACTCTGCTGTATGTGGACACTGAAATAGTGTTTAGCTCTAAAAAGAAACAAGCTGTCAAACCATGAAAAGACACAGAGGAGTCCGGGCGCGGTGGCTCACGCCTGTAATCCCAGCACTCTGGGAGGCCGAGGCAGGCGGATCGCTTGAGGTCAGGACTTCAAGGCCAGCCTGAGCAAGAGCAAGACCCCGTCTCTACTAAATATAGAAAAAAATTAGCCAGGCAACTAGAAAGAGAAAAAATTAGCCAGATATGGTGGCAAACGCCTGTAATCTGAGCTACTCGGGAGGCTGAAGCAGGAGGATGGCTTGAGCCCAGGAGTTGGAGGCTGCAGTGAGCTATGATGATGCCACTGCACTCCAGCCTGGGTGACAGAGTAACACTCTCTGTCAAAAAAATAAATAAATAAATAAGACACAGAGGAACGTTAAATGCATGTGACGAAGTGAAAGAAGCCTATCCAAAAAGGCTACAGACTGCGATTCCAACTCTAAGACATTCTGGAAACGGGAAAACCATGGAGACAGGACAAAGATCAGGGCCTGCCGGGCGTTAGGGGAGGGAGGGAGGAACGGGCAGAGCTCAGAGTCTTTTGGGGGCAGTGACACTGTTCTGCATGATGCTATAGTGGAGGGTCTGTGTCATTATACACCTGTGCAAACCCACAGCATCCACAACACCAGGAGGGAACCCTCCTGTGCGTGATGACCTCCGGGCGACACATAAAGCTATCAACAGCCATAGTGGGAAGACCACAGAGCATGGCATCCCCCATCTATATATAACCTTCCAGAACCAAAAACTGTGCACCAGGCTCGGGGGCTCTCACACTACTAAGATCCTTCCGGAAAATGCATAAACAAAGCCAGCGAATGAACAGTCCTTGCCTTGTTTGTACACCTTGGCCAGGTATGCCCAACGTTAAACCAACCGAGAGCTTCCTCCTATGGAGGCTGTCGACCATATATCGACAGCCAGATAAATTTGCCACATTCTGTCCCGTTCTGCCCAAGCCTGGCCCTTCCCCAGCTGATGGCTTGGCCGCCTGACAGTCTGCAAAGCTGGGTCGCGTTGAAGACAGCCACGCCTGATCGCTGAGCTGTCACCTACAGCCTCTTCCGTGCTACAGCGCCCGGGTGGAGTAGTTGTGTCACAGAAGCCAGCTAGGCAGCAAAGCCCCAAATACTCCTCAGCCAGCTTTTTTTTTTTTTTTTAAAGTAACATTTCACATCCTTAACCTAGCGTCCAACCTTTTTAATGCCCCTTCCCTCTGCAAAAGCTTTCCTTTACGAGACGTCATTCCTGGCTTTAAGGCGTCTTTGGTGTCGTCATTATGAGGGAGAACCAAAGCTCCCCTTTCTGGTTATGAATTTACTGTTTTACCTGTAATCACTCCAGTTTCTGCTGCCTGTGTTATCATGCACGCCCTTGTTATTTCTTACAGGGCGTAAAAAGAGAAGAGAGAACATGTTACATCGGCACCGCTCTCGGTAAGGGAGGGTTACGTGCCTTCGTTAATGTTCTCTTTCCTGCCTCTGCCTCTCTGCTGTGGCCTTCTCAGGATGCATCGGCAACCGAGCGGCCGCGCGCACGGAGTGATCGATCACGCTGGGGACTTGTGATTAACGGAAGCAAACGCTCCCCTACCTCGGGGTCGCCCCGGGGCAGCCTCACACCAGGGGGGCGTTCAGGGCTGCCACGGGCCAGCTGTCCGGTTTTCCGGGGTCCCCATCTTGGAGGCTCAGCTCTACTGTATCACACTGGGGATTGGGACTCTGTTTCCCTGCTGGATACGTGCATGCTCACGGTGGCATCCACCAAAAAAAAAAAAATAGAAACAATGTTGGCAGGGTGGAAGCCACTAAGCCCTTGTGGCAATGCTTCCTCGTGGAACACAACCGCCAGGAGTCTCTGCTGCAGGCTGGGCCCTCCACCGCCTAGAAAGACCCCTTTTCTCATGAGATTCCAGTGGGTTAAAAAAGTCAGTCTTTGGAATGTTTGCATTCAAGCTCAAATGCACAGAGACACTTCTCAGACTCGGAATGACCAGCCCGCTGTGGTCTCACCGTGCCCTGAGCACGGACGTCTTTCTTTCCTGCTCTTCCGGGGGGTCCCACGCCTGACAAGGCGCCACCAGTGCCTAAGTCTGACTCAGTTTACTTACTAAGGAAGAACAAGCAGTAGCTGTTCTGGACACCCGACCCACGCCTTCTAATCAGCCACGAATAAGGCTTCCCGTTAATCGCTGAGTACAGTCACTTAACAACGGAAGCCAGAATTTCCCAAATAAAATGCTTACCGTCCAAAAGAAAACCATCCACCGTATGAGTTATTTTTAACTGGGGAAAAAAACAAATAGATCAAATGCCTCAGAGATGCCCTCAAAGCTATTCTGACATGTGAAAATAGTATCAAAGTCCCCTAAAAGGGTGACGCCAGCTTCCCACTTAGGGAAGTTTTGGGAATGAGTCGGAAAGGAACAGTTAACAGTTACGTGTCCCCCGGTAGTTTGTATTTCAGGAGCTGTCTGGCTGCGACTCTGGCTGTTCTGCTGGGTTTGACGCCTGCCACTTGGGGTGACGACGTGCCTGGCTCCCGGCCGAACATGCTTCTGCTGATGGCGGACGACCTTGGCATTGGAGACGTCGGCTGCTATGGCAACAAAACCATAAGGCAAGAAACGGGAGGACTGCCCGTCTGGTGCTCACCGTGCAGAGACCAGAGGAAAGAGAAGCCACTAGCCCTTGACGTGGGCAGGAGTCCGATCTTTAAGAGTTCTGAGCACACTGCTTCTTCTGACACCCTCCAAACCCCACTTTCTTCCTATGCCTGCACTAACCCCAGCTCCAACGCATCCTACCTGTGACTACTCATTTCCGTTTTAAATATGATTTATATGCACCCAGTGTGGGATAGACGATGTTCTAAAAATCACTGCTGTTGCCTGCAAACCGTAGACCGATATTGAGCAAGCCTACCCACTCAGGTGTGATGTCATTTCAGCTTGCCTGCTGAAAACCTGTGCTTCAGACAGACAGGTGCACATCTCCGTAACCCAAAATATGACGTGCATTATACCTGCTGGGTGTGAATTTACCCATCCCCTCCTCCCCCTCCCACCTGCTTGATTTCCCATGAATGTTGTGTCCATATGTGCACATGAGTGTTGATCGATTAGTTCCAGTTTAATGGGGAGTCCATGTGGTGCTTGTTTATCCATTCTTGGGATACTTCACTTAGTAGAATGGGCTCCAGCTCCATCCAGGATGATACAAGAGGTGCTAGATCACCACTGTTTTTTGTGGCTGAGTAGAACTCCATGGTGTGCATAGACCACATTTTATTAATCCACTCATGGATTGATGGGCACTTGGCTTGTTTCCACACCTTTGCAATTGTGAAATGTGCTGCTATAAACATTCGGGTGCAGGTGTCTTTTTTATAGAATGTCTTTTTTTCCTTTGGGTAGATGCCCAGTAGTGGGATTGCTGGATCCAATGGTAGTTCTACTTGTATCTCTTTGACGTATCTCCATACTACCTTCCACAGAGGTTGTACTAGTTTGCAGTCCCACCAGCAGTGTAGGAGAGTTCCTGTCTCCCCACATCCACGCCAACATTCGTTGCTTTTGGGACTTTTTGATAAAAGCCATTGTCACTGGAGATCAGTGATATCTCCTTGTGGCTTTGATTTGCATTTCCCTGATGATTACAGACATTGAGCATTTTTTCATATGTTTCTTGGCCATGAGACCTAAGAACATCTTGATGCATTAAACAGCAAATGACCAGCAGACTTTCGATGAAGCAGTGTGTAGCCATCCATGCCTGTGAAAAATGTATTTATTTTTAAGGGATACAGCTGTTAATTTTCCCTGCCTAGGACTCCAAATATCGACCGCCTTGCAGCAGACGGAGTGATGCTGACCCAGCACATCTCTGCCGCGTCTGTGTGCACGCCCAGCCGAGCTGCCTTCCTCACCGGCAGGTACCCTGTTCGATCAGGTGGGTCTTTCTCTATAACGAACCACGTGCTTGCTTGAACTCCGGTTACACCGACAGTAAAGAGTGGGTCCTCTGGTACCGTGGGAAGAGGATGGTCCAGCCCTGCACATTCTCACCATCGGATTGGAGTCAGTAAGAGCTGGACAGCCCCACAGGTAACGGGGTTACCTGGGCAGGTGTTACCCATTCGATTGCTTTCCTTGATGTGCATAACCGTATCAAACAGGGATGGGCCAGCTTTTTCTGTGAAGGGCAGGTGAGTAAATATTTTCAACTTTGCAGGCAGCCTCTGCTTGCAGCAGCTCACCTCTGCTGTAGCTTGAAAGCACCTATCGGCAACACATGCACAAATGCACATTGTCGTGTGCCAATAAAACTTTATTTATAAGCATGCAAGTTTTAATTTCATATCATTCCTCGTGTTATGAAATATACTTCTTCTGTTTATTTCTTTCCCAACCATTTAAAAACGCACAAAGCCATTCTTCACTCCTTGCAGGTATGAAAACATGTAGAAGTACACATCTGGCCCCAGGCTGTAGTTTGCCAACCCCTAGTAGAACAGATGGTAGGGGCATATCAGGAAATATTTTCACTATGCTTTTGCAAAAGTTTAAGTAACCAAATATGCTTGATCTGAAGAATAAGAGATAGCAGTCCTTCCCTGCAGGTTGTCTTCACACACCTGCCCAACCCATGGAAAGAAAATTTCTTTTGTCCTCTGTGGATGAATAAAGACCTTCAGGATGGATCTAAAGAATGACATATGTTGGCAGAACATTCCTCTTGTTCCACCGCAGGGGTTCCAAAACCATCCCAACTGTGCACTACACGTCTCTCGTAGATTTATTTGGCGGAAAGTTCTGCTGTTTTTTGGTTAAGATTCTTTACGTCCCTGGGAGTTGGGCAGAGAGGAGAGCAAACCTCTGTCTCTGTGCTGTCCTCAGCATTTCTGTACGTACGTTTTGACTCTGAGGCTGAGGCTGAGGGTCTCCAGGGGGAGGTTCAGACCCTGCCTTCCTCAGGGCTCTCCAGAGACATACAACCCATAGGCTCTACGTATCCATCCATCCACCCATCTGTCATGTCATCAATCCGTCATGTATCCGTCACCTATCAATAAGCTATCTCTCCATCTCTATCTGTCCAAAAGAGATTGATTTTAAGGAATTGCTTCATGCACTTGTGGGATACAGCCAGTCCAACATCTGCAGGGCAGGGGTTGAAGTTGCATCTTGAGGCAGAATTCCTTCTCTATCCGGGAACCTCAGTTTTGGCCAGTAAGACCTTCAACGTTATCAGATGAGGTCCACCCAAAGTATCAAGAGCCATCTCCTTTGGTTAAAGTCAGTTGGGTAGAGATGTGAACCACAGCTACAAAAGACCTTCACAGCAACACTCAAAGTTGCGTTTGAATAACGGGGCGCTGCACCCCGGCCGAGTGGACGCGTCAAAGTGACCCTACAGACTTTCATGCATGTGGGTCTCTGGCATGCCGTCTCATGCCCCAAGGAAGGAGGGATTCTGGCCAACTTAAGCCGAAACAGCCCCCGAACAACTGTGGCTGAGAGCTACTCAGCTTCCCACCGGTTTGCATTGCACCAGAATTCATCCTCAACGTTTTGGAAAACCTCCGAAAGAATTCTCCCAGTTCCCAGATGATGACCGCTGGCAACTAGGTTCACTCTGCAAACCAGATCGGTGCTCTCTGAGCAGCCTGAGCTAAATTTATCCAAATGACCTGGAGGCAGAGAGCGTCTTCCAAGACTGTGGTTCTCAACCATGGCCATGCAACGGAATCACTGCAGACCCTCACCCAAACATCCTAGCCTGGGGTGCAGCCCGGTGCAGTCAGCACGGTTTTTATTTTTTACATCGTGATGCTTTGCTATCTTGGGGCCTGCCCTACCCTAGAGAGAACGCTCCTTGCAAGGCTAGCCAATTCCTAGGCAAATGACACACCTGTGGGTGCACTTTTCATAGGCAAACCGGCCAATCCAGCGCCCACACCCCAACCACCTCCTTTACGAGATTCTCATCCCTGGGGCCGCTATTTCCCCGCCCTAACCACCGCAGGGTCAGGTGGCTGCCAACTAGGAACCACCCCTGCTGCCCAGAGCCCACAGAAATGATCCGAACTAGCCAATCTTAAGTTTGCCTACTTTGCCTTGCCTATGTCTTCCCATTAAAAAATTCAACAGGCTGAGAATGGGTAGCTCACGCCTGCAATCCCAGCACTCTGGGAGGCCGAGGCTGGAGAATCACTTGAGGTGAGGAGTTCCAGACCAGCCTGGGCAAGAGCAAGACCCCGTCTCTACAAAAAACAGAAAAATTACCCAGGTGTGGTGGTGCACATGCCTGCAATCCCAGCACTCTGGGAGGCCGAGGTGGGAGGATTGCTTGAGCTCTGTACTCTGAGGCTGCAGTGAGCTATGATGATGCCACTGCACTCTAATCCAAGTGACAGAGCGAGACTCTGTCTCAAAAAAACAAATTCAACAAAGTCCTTTCCCCATTCCTTTCCCTCACGCCTACATCCCCCTGAATAACCCTGACGCTTCCCCGTACGACCCCCCAGGCGTGGCTTGCTCCCCTGGCCTCTGCGGACCTGTATCAAAGTATCTTCTGAACGTTATCGTCAGCACGTTAGAATCACCCAAGCTCCACCCCCAACCAACAAAAACCACAACCTCTGAGGCAATAACCAAGCATCGCAATATTGCAAAACTTCCCACTGGATTTCAATGTGCAGCGAAGATTGGGAATCACGGGATGATATCGAGAGTGTGATGACATCATAAAACCATCTTTCATTCCCATTGCTTTTTTACTCAATTCTTTTCTTTATAACCTGCACATCATGGGACAATCCATCTTCTCATTAACTTTTTCAGTGAGTTAACCATTTCTTTTGCTGCCAAAAATGCAACCCGTAAGATAAACCCACGTAAGAAGTGAATTTTCAATTTAATTTTAAATAATGGAGGATTTCACCAGGTATTGTATGTTATTTTTAATGAATAACGAACACTCGAACAAAAAACAAATGTGTAACAGTGTTTTTTTTTTCTTAATGATTCTTTCCTCAAAGGTATGGTTTCTAGCAATGGTTTCCGCGTTCTTCAGTGGGCCGGGGTGTCGGGAGGCCTCCCAATGAACGAGACGACTTTTGCAAAAATACTGCAAGACAAAGGGTATGCCACGGGACTGATAGGTACGCGCATTTTTGAAACCAGCAAATATTAACATTATCTCGTATGCAAAAAGAGTCTTTATGGATGTGATTAAGTTAACGGTCTAGAGGTGAAGGGATGACCCTGAATTATCCAGGCGCAAAGACAAGTGTTCTTTTAAGAGGGAGGTGGGACAAGGCCTTGTGACCAAGAAGGCAGAGGCTGGAGGGACGCAGCGGCCACAAGCCCAGGGACGCCTGGAGCCCCCAGGAGCCGGAAGAGGCGGGAAGGAGCCTTCCCTGGAGCCTGCGGAGGGAACACGGCCCTGAGACACCTGCGCCCCACACTCCTGGGCTCCGGGACCGGGAGA